>WEKY01063543.1:179351-224732 GCA_013390045.1 Picathartes gymnocephalus
TGTATGTTTGTACAGAATAATTCCAATTAGCTTAACACATCACCTTCCCAGTATTTTTTTTCCTTAATATTTTAAAAAGTATTGAAATTAAATATTTAAATACCATTCTTTTTCTTGTATGGTTTAGCAAATACTGTTTTTGCAGTTTTCAATGGAGCTTGAAATTATTTTTTTTTTTCTTTCTGGTATTTAACTGTTTCAGTTGAATGAATGGCTCTGTGTATGTTATTTTTTAATTGTATATGATTCCTGGTCACGTTAAAGAAACATGTAATTTTTTGTATCCTAGCCTTTATTTCACAAGGGCCTTTGACCACAGACTACAGATTGTCTCTTGCATTTTCTGAGAAATAAATTCTTTCTCCATATTTAGTATAATCATTCAAATATCATAACATCCACTTTGCCCTTGTAGAAATCTCCAGGGAAAAGGAGAAGTAACAGCAAATAAAAACACAGAAAGCTGCTGTAGATTTTTGGGGTAGGAAACACCTGTTTTAGCACTTACCAAAAGCTGACATAAAGATTAAAAAAAAAAAAAAAAACAAAAAAAAAAAAACACCCTTCGTTTTGCTTCACATAAACATTTAGAATTTTTCATCTACCTGTAATGACCTATTTAAACACACTGCTGTAAACAAATAGCTTTCTGCATGATGAGCCAGTACTGTGAAATTCAATGTGAAAGGCATTTAGTCTCTACTTTTGAGAAGTCCTAAACAGTAAAACTGACTTTGTTAAAAAAAAAACAAACCAAGAACACCATAATTAAACGTTAAAAACTCATTAGTTTTAGAATTTCATTTCAAGCATCTTGCCTGTTCTTAAAGGATTTTAAGCCTGCCTAAAAAGGTAGTCTGAGATGCTTTGTATTAAGTAGCTGAGTCAGCAATTACCATGCTCACAAAATATGACAGAACAATTGATTACTGCCTCTTTTTTTGTGCCTTCCAGATAACTGTTTTCCTTTGAAGTCAGAGGCCAAGAGATAAAACATCTGTTATCCTCCAAAGCACTCTTTTTAACTGGGGGTGTTCCCATGGACAAGGAAACAGTGGTGTAATTATTATTTTGTTCCTAGTAATTAGAAAATTGTTGAATAGATGATGTAAGTATAGCAAAGCTTTTTAGCATGTACAGATATGCAGAAGTATATTGGATTTATTCAGTTTTGAGCTCATTTTACAGGAGTGAACGGCAGTGAGCTAAACCCAATCAAACATACATTGACGTGTGTTGATGTTAACACTGGAAGGTGTTGTCCAACTAATAGTGCACAGTGGACTAACAACACTTTATTTATCAGAGAAGGCACACAATTTTCCTCTTACTCAAGTGATACACAATGGTGTTGTACTGCAATCAGAGGAACAATCCTTTGTAAAAAGGACACAGGTTCAAAGGAGAACAGCGCACAGGGGCTTTGCACATGTGCTTTGTTCTGTTACGTGGTACTGCAGCAACGCTCAGGGATCTTCTGTGTATCAGGCCACACGTGACACGAAGTTTTGTTGTTCATGGAGAAAAAGTGTAATCCCATTGCACAAAAATCCATGAAAACCTGTCTTCCCTAGTCATCAGTGCACATGAAAAGAGGGCATTAAAGACACAGAACAAATGGGAAGAAGAAAAGAAATTAACGGTTTACTAAACACATCCAGAAAAAAATTAAAAATTTATTCTTTGCCAACTGTCACCTCACTAAGGGATCTGAGATGTTTGAGTTCTCTCCATCTGTATAAAAGATACTCCCCTGCACCCAGGTCACAACTCCTGAGACAATGAGCCTGTAGGTGTATATGCATCTTAAAATCAGGCCTGCCAGCCTCCTGAGAAAGTTAATAAATAAATATGGATTCTCTTTCTTCCTTTCCCCCTTCTTCTCAGCATTCAAGTCTCGCTGAAGACCCTAGGTAGGAAGGAAGCAGTGTGCAAACTGCTAGAGTGCTCCCTTAGTTTCATCCCTTCACCTTGTAACTCGAACACAGCTGGCTGGATGTGCAGACCGTAATGGGGGCCAGGAAAACTCTGCTGGGAAGAGCTCACGTCCCCACTTTGACCCATATCACCCCTGTGATTGAGGCAACGGGAGAACAAGACAGTGCAGGAAAGGAAAATGATCAAAAATGAGAGTGAGGAAGGTGAGAACTGAAAGAAGAAGAGGCAGGTTCAGTAGCTGAACAAGTGCATGTCCCGTATGTTCCAGTGACTCTTCTTAAACAGCAAGGCTGTGTTTGGAGAAGGGGCAAGCTACCTGTGTGTGATGGAAGGCATATCAAACACACAGCAGAACCTCCACAACTGCTAGTCCAGGGACCAGCCTTCTTACCCACAAAACGTAACTAAAGACATTGTCTTGCTAACAACAGAGCGATATCAACCTTCCTTTTCCCCTCTAAGTCATACATTTTCTTTACAGAAAATTCATTTATTTACAGGATCTTAACTTTGGATGTTTTATGTGTACCCACTATACATCAGCAGATCTAAATTTACCATATGTATATCTTTACCTGCTCTGGAAAATTTGTAAAGACCTCCCATTAAAAAAAAAGTTTGGAAACACCTATTGTAGGATCCTTTCAATAGTGAAGAACTGCCTTTCATCCAGTTATATTTCCTTCATGTTCATCATTCTTGCTTACCTTTCAAGCACCTAAATCTTTTGCAAGATTATTATTTCCCCCCACTCCTCTTCCTCTTTCCCAGTTCTTTAATGTATATGTTAAACATTGCTGGAACTAGTAAGCAACTCAAGACAATTTATTTTTATCTTGTCATTGTGAGGAAAAGTAATTCCTTATTTCTAATCCTATTTCCTAGTTTTGGTTCTTTTTCCTAGTTTGTAATACAGGACAGTATTTTGTCTTTTATATGCATATTTTTAAAGCCTGACACAAAATTTAAATTAAAAATTTGCCCCTGCCACTTAATAGTAAATTAGAGAGGCAGGGCTCTCCTCAATGAAAGTTATGACTATGTTGTCATTTACAGATGCTTCTTTGGATGTTACCCTTTGTTTACTATTAAATTTACTTTGTTAGTACTGAGTTAAGGACCGCTGTTACCCTAGACTGTTAAAAAAAAAATATTACTGACAGTCACAGGATCTCACATTTTCTTCTGAACACCTCAGTTGTCTTAAAATGTTGCAGATGCATGACAGAACATACCCAGATATCCTAGGGTGTGGCAGAATTCCAGAAAGCTTTCCAAAATCTGAAGCTCATCCCTTTTTTATGTCAGCTCTCACCTTAATATCCCACTTGCAGCTCGCACCTGAAATCTGTTCCTCTATGTAAACTAGAAGTGCTGGCACAGATATATGGTGAGTCATTCAGAAAGTATAATCACATCATAATTAGAATGCAGTTATCTTCTTATAACTTTAATGACAGTCATACTAGTCAACTTCCATGTAATATTTAAGTAATATACCTACTGAACAGGTAAAGGTCTAATCCATATTTGAATCAGTAACATATCCAATGTGGTAGGCATAAAATAGCCACTCTTTTTGTTCCATTTTCATTACATACAGTGGGAAAATTGGGATATAAAACAGTTCAAGCTCTTTAAATTAAAGTTCTGTTTTGAGATTTGCTGTTTAAACTATCTGTTGTGCATCCACAAGGAGGAATTGAAGAGGAGAATCTAGAATTGCAGCAAACCACTATTTAGACAGTAACACTTTGGCAGAGAAGCCCCTCCAGATTTTGTGTTGCTCTAAGACACAAACAGATCTATCAGACACTGTAGAAGACTTCTACAGCACTATGTTAAGAAAAAAGTTGAAAAGATCATAAGAAAACATAGCAAAAATATTGAAAATATTGGAAAAAGAGTGATTTTCCTCAACTGGAAAACAAAATAAACTCTCCCACATCTCTATTAGCAGATACAACCAAGAAAAATAAATGTAACGGTTTTAAAAAACTTGTATCAGAAGAGAAACAAGAAGATAGAGCAGTTATAGAAGTATTTTGAGGACTTCAAGATTCAGCTAGACTGAGCAACTTGATCTATTTAGTCCTGCTTTGAGGAGCAGACTGGACTAGAGAGCTCTGAAGGTCCCCAATCACAGCTATGCTGTGATTCTCTGTTGGAAGAACTGACTTACATGAGGACAGACAAATCTGAATAACCATGTCTGATGAACTTCTAGGAGAACACATGTCATAACAATCCACGGACACTTCAAAGGAAAAAGCATTCTGTGTGGACACTGACATCCCACAGAGTCTTTAAGACAGGAAGAGAATGAATGGAGCAGAAATGAATGTGGAGGAACAAAGCCAGCCAAAACACTTCCAGCCATTCCCACAGCAGTGTCCTCTGAACGCAGAAGGAATTGATCCCTCCTCTCTTTACATGAGAAGTTCTATATTCCTTAATCCTAATAAATACATTGGGAATTCTTTTGTTTGGATAGCTATGAAACAGCCACCTCTACAGCAGGTAAAATGAAGAGGAGTAGAAGAAGAGGAAGGACTGATTAAAAAAGAAGTTTCCTGTGCTTAACTGGGAAATCTGCTTAAACGGGATGTCTCCCAGGGAACTAATTTAAACCCGATGATACTTAATAGCTATGATTGGTGCTTAGTAAGTAGGGTAATTATGTTTAATGGGGATGCCTTAAGGCAATTGAGTGGCACTTAAGTCTTTTGTATGTCTCAATCTCATGGTACTTCTATCCATTTTCTCTTCCATAACAGCTATAAATGCAGAAGAAATACATCCACCACCACCTGTTCCTCTGAGTTTGTCCCTTCTGTGCTAAATGCAGGGTCAACCACACGACGAAAGTATTTGTTGCCTCCACTGCTCCTATCACTGCATGAGCCACTGCACCTAGCCAAAATATTGGCTTCTCTTATCATTACAGATTTCTCTAATAACATGATGCTTCATACTGCCTCGCTGATGCTAATGGAAGTTTTCCAGAAGCAGAATCAGATTCAAGCTGAGTTTAGCTCAACCCCTTCCAGCAATGCTGTGCTCTGCAGCAGGACTCCCTTTCAGCAAAAGGGATCAGGAATATTCTGCAGTTCTTTAAAAAAAAAAATTCTTCAGAAATGTAATAAGGATGTGAAACTTGTGGACATTTTTCTCCTGGATTTAAATTAACTATAGCTCTTTCTTTTTCGTATGAGGTGGTCTTTAAGACACAATGTGGAATGTTGTGGTTTTTCTAGTGCATAATCTATAACTATGCACGTGAAAATAAAAATACGGAGGAAAGAAAGCTACTTAAAGTAGAACTGCTATCAAGGGCGGGGGAAGGCACAGGTTGTCCATAAGTAAGTTTATGTTAGAGAACTAGAAAGCCCCTTACTATTACAGCTACCAGATCCTCAAATGACTTTCTAACAACAAGCATAGTGGAGGCATAAAACAGATTTTCAGATGGAGATCATTTAACAACTTTGTGAAAGAGATGATATAATGTCATGTCCAGAATAGCTGCAGAATAGATTTATTGATCCAGAATGTGGGTCTCAATCCTATTTTCCTAAAACTATTTTCAACACAAGCGTAAAGACATCAGACAAAGCAAAATAAACCATCTTTGATTCAACTTAGTGACACCACTGTCTCAAGGAACCCGACAGCATCCTTTTAATACTAAATTATTTCTAGATTACCTGCAGTCCTACTTTTCTTGTCCAAGAGTCTAGCTAGTCAGTGGAGTACAAAAACTCACCTTTTTTTTCCACAGCAATGACTTGATATAAATAAACTGAAATGCTGCAAACTAAGCACATGGATGCTGTACTAAACACTTGCAACCAGAGGGTATAAGCATTTGAAATTTAATACAACAACAACAAAAAAAAAAAAGTTTCAAAGCTGTTAGTGTTAAAAGGTACCAGCAAAGTGGTTTTATGAGGCTTCTCACTGAGCTGTGATAGACATGTGATTAAACCACGATTTTAATAAAAGTTACAGACCTACCATTAAAGAGAATTTAAAAAAAGAAACACACACATATTTTACAATTTTCATTATACCTTTGCCAGATGGATAAAATATCCTATTTTCTGCTCCAAATCTGAACTGTAGAAAGACCAGTTCCCAACTGGAGGGCAAAAATACCCTTTATATATCCATTTGCAGACCATACCTTGAGCCTACATAGACAAACTTCCTAGTAGGTACATTATTTTTCTTATTATATGTATCTTATTATATCTTAACATTCCTTATATTTTCCTTATCAAATTTGTCTCTCTAAAACTCTTACCAGTAAGAACCTACAGACATTACACCTTACTGTATTCAGTTCCCATTGATTACAACACTCCTAAGGGCTGGATTTTATAAGGATCTCCCAGCTTCCCATGGTGCCATGCCTTAGAATCAAACATCCTTTTGGCAAAGTTGCTATGCTTTTAAAGAACCATTAAAAAAAGGGATTGTATTTTGAAATACTTTAAAATCCACAGTTGTATTTCATTCTGAAACCCTAAAAGACTATCTTAGCACTAGCCTGTTCTCACAGCTCCTACGGAAATCAACGCAGATTTGTGCAAAGGAAATCACTCAAATGATGACAATTCTCATATTGGATTGTTTCATTTATCCTTAAGCAATATTCCAAAGTAAACTGGTTAAGTCAAAATGCCGTCCATTTTTGGATAAGGATTGGTAGAACTGGTTACTGTTGCTGTCAGCCAATAAAATTAGTAATTAACATTAATGTTGGTATCATTACCAGTATCCTCTTCACAGCAAAGCCCAGGTAACTTAAATTGTTTAACATCTGAGTTGACTCTTACTGCTTTTCTGTATAAGAAAATTAGACTCACTAAAGGTCTAAATCACTTGTCCATGGTTGTACACCATGTGAGCGGCAGAGCCATCCCCAGAGCCTAAGCCCACCCTCCTGTTCTACCTTCTCTATTTTCTCCAATATGCTTTAAAAGTACCAAGCAGTCTGAGTCCTCAGCTTTCAGTCATGTTCAGAAATGTTTCCCTCACAAGTAGTACCCTTATTTCAATGGAAGTAATGAGTAAAATACAACTTAACATGGTGGTTCTGTCAAGTCCTGAGTTAAAATCAAAGTTCAGAATGCTAAAGAAAAGATATACTTGAATCATTCCTTATAGGGGCAACTGTATGATAATTTTATACTTTACTGTTATACCCTTCTTTTCCATCCTTGTAAAATTTTTGGGTCACAGATTAGATTTAAAAAAAAATAAATGTGAATGAGGGGAGAAAATTTAGATGAGAGGAAATATAAATAAATTTGAAATATAAACCTTACTGTTTCTGTGCTTGGGCTTTTGTCGTTTCTTTTGTTTGCTTGTTTTTTTAAGTTTGCATGCACACATACAGTTCCTCAGTAATGACTTTACAAGAAACAAAACAGTTGCTTGGAGCAGATAGTGCAGAGGAGAATAGTATCAGACAGATCTGAATTTGGATGCTGCTTCCTCCGTCCTCTGTTGTTAAAAAAGCACATCTAGAACTACCAAGAAATGTCTATCAGTTTAAAAAATTGTATGCCCCCAGAAAAGTTCAAAGCATGCTGAAAAGTTTGTTGACAGCTATAAAAATACACAAAATCACCAATATGAAGACGCTTTCCTTAAACCCACGAAGTATGAGATATAATTTTGGGGAAGAGTTCTGTATACAAACACTGTCTGTATCCTCCCTTAATGCACTTTAATTTATGTTGTGTTAATCTGTGAGAGGGAAGGGGTTAGAAAAGAAAAACATTCACAAAATTTGGTGAAACTCTTTTCTTTACTCAAGTCAGAGGTAAATCACATTCTATTGATTGACTCTCAGCTCCACTGTGAGTTATGGGCAGTCAACAAGAAGTAAGTCACGGGTTCTGTTGAGTGACATTTTAATTCCTTTAGAAGACAAACAAGCTTGTAAATGCCCCAATATCTGACTTGCTTCCTGGTGGCCAATGTCCCCAAAAATATAAACTACAACATGGGCAAAAACATACCATAAAAACACAAAATAGATCTACCATCCACTAAAACTCCTTCCCCAGCATTTCCTTCAAAACAAAGAGGAGTGCTACTGCATAAGGAATCAATACTCTAAAGATAAAGAAATATCCTCAATTACTGCAAACAGCCAGAATTTACTAAACAGTGCTATGTGTGTTCTTATTTGTAGCTTTTCTGGCACATTCAGCTACACTGCCGTCAAATGGTGAACGAACAAAAAGCAATGCAACCATCATTCCTAAGCATCCAAAGCTCAGATGTATGTGATGAGCTCCTGACACACATGCAGCAAGCTGGTGTGTGCTAACAGAGGACAACAACCATTTTTACAGCAGACATAAAAGGCCTCCACTAATAGACCAGTCTCTAGTGACAACAGTAAAGAACCTCACTGGTTGCACTGCCTATTAACAATGAAAAAATAATAATTAAAAAAAAAAGAGAGAACTAGCTCCAGACCAGACATAATTTAAACAGCCTAGCTCTTTAAGGTGGAAAAATCTATATTCAGTGCAGTAAATACAGCTTTGTGCACAAAGACTTAATACAGCCAGATCTGCACAAAATACCAGTGTGATCCAAGAAAGTAAATGACATCTGACTGGCTTGTTTACACATCCTCATTTCCCCAAACCATTTTGCTTCATTTACTACACTTTGTCACCATGCGAGTGTTTGGGGGATTTCAAATGGACTCATCCTGTTCTAACAGATGTCAAAGAAGAGGTACATTGGTTTTAATACCTATTTGGGGACATATGGGAATAGGTTTTTCCCTGTATAAAAAGTCCACAGCAGTCATCCAGCAAGATCTGTTTCCATTCTTTCCCATATTTATATCCTCCTAAATTTTTGCAGAGTTATTGAGTCACTGTTGTTTACTAAAGCACTGCTGCTCATGTATTATTTTCTGAAAGCACTTCATTGTGGCAATATCAGTCAGACTGCAAGCGTGAAACTGTCACAACTTTATAACCACCACAACTCTGGACAGACAAAGATGTTTGTCAACAGCAACCAGTTCTGTTTCTGCAGTGAAACACGTTAAAAACAAAAGTGAAACTCATATGCACATATACACGTATATATGACTTTCCACCTCAAATGTTAAAAAAAGCTCAACTACAAATGAAAGTCATTGCTGTAACTAACCTGAAAGTTAAAATTCTTACAAAGTTGAAACTAGTGTAGCTTTTTACAGCAAATTCTTAAATGAATTAGCAAGCAACATATCCCACTGTTACAGAAACACATTATACTGTGTGTACATTACATATTCTTAAGAGGTTCTCACCTTCAATTTTTTTCCCAAAGAAATGTGGAAATGGCTTAAATTTCTAGGCCACAAGCTACAATTTCCCTTAGATGTTAGAACAAAAAAATCACAATAAATTTTATAAGCACACAGAGTGCATGTAAGAGATGAATTTGTCTCCAGCTTAGGCAATTACCTAAATATATTATATATTGCTTCCTCCCTCACAGCCCTTTACAAGAGAAAGTACAAGTCATGAAAACATGCAGTCTGCCAGTTGTATGTCACCACAGGATGGTTGGGGTTTTTTTGTCCTTTTTTGTTTTGGCTTTTACTCCCACTTTTTTTTTCTTCTTGTCTTCCCAAGAGATTCTTCAGCACATAATGCTGCTGAGAAATAGCTAGTGGCCTACTCTCAGACACAGCCACATACACAGAATCAATACAGATTTTTCTCACAATTAACAAATAATTCAGTGATCTCTTTTTGGTCTTCAGAAAGAAAGGCTATGATATCTTTCAGTTGAGGCAAAGATCCTTTAGACCTACTTTAGTAAAAAGCTTGGACCAACAAGTTGACAAATTCAAGACACACCTCAAAAAACAAAAAACAAAAACAAAAAAACCCAAAACAAACAAACAAACAAACAAAAAAAACCAACAAAAAAACCCCCAACACTTTGGGGTAACTGAGATACAGACCTGATTATGCTAAGTCCTACTCAGTAGTTCTATAACCTACGCAGATGTTATACTCTTCAGATAACAGCCTCTTCTTTCGTTACTCAGAAACTATCCTGATCCTGCAGATTTTATCTGTTCCTTGGCAGTGTAATATCAAGCAAGAATAAAGCAGTAGTGCCCAGTTACTCCAGCTGGTGAAGAGAAATCTGTGGCAGGCCTTCAGCAAGCCTTTAACAGGGGCAGTATCTTCTGCTGTGCTCCCTGGAGCATTAGGTCTTATTTGCACTCACTAAATCTTTCCAGTGTTTCAGTGGCTGCATGTACAAATGAAACAGGGCAAGACTGCATGTGAGCAAGCATCTTAAGCTGCATGGCATGTAAGATTACCCAAAAATCAAATTATGTGCGGTTCCTCTTAATGTGAGGATGAAAACAGCAATTGCTTAGCAGAGTCCTTGGCAAGAAGCAACCCAGCTACTGACAGAATTTAAGGTGATTAGGAATTCAGTATCCTGTAGAAGGGAACAGGACACTGTGTTCCCTTAAAACATTTTTTAACCGAGCTATAAAGTTCTAAACATCATTATGGAGCTGCAGTGGGGAGGAGGAGGAGGAGGGTCAAATTGCAGGCCATACTTCTTTCTTTGTAATGTTGTCTGAGAATTATGGCACTGGCATAAAATGGTACATTTCCTTTGAGCGTTACTATTTCATCTTCAGAATTTGTTATGCGACTCATATTTGTACTCCACTTCTCATTTCTTTTATAACAAATTATTCTGTGCCTTTTTATGATCTTGTTGGAAGTCAAGGTTGAATCAAAGCCATTGTGACTGCCAAAGTGCATGTATAAAATTATACCACTAAGTGTTAACCTTGCTTTGTAGGTTCACTTACACTTTTCAATTAAAAGCTATCTTTAGTATTGAAGCAAAGTACTTTATAGTTTTTCAGTTAAAAGTCACCTTTAGTATTTAGGCAAAGCCACTTTTATGGTAATTCACAATTGCATTCTCAAAAAACTCTTCTGCCTAAAATCACTGTACAGTGACCTTGTTCCATCCAAAGTTTGAAAAGAACACAGAAGAATTAATGACATTTTACTTGTATTTACTTAGCCCATTTAGTAAATGGAGGAAAGTGTAAAAATCAATACATTAAAAAACTCCTCCCAATTCCCCAAGGAAATTATGTAAATATTGTACAAGTGGGCATGTGTGCCTGTGTGTGATGGTATACCTGCGTGTATCTGTACATTTTTAAATCCAAATTCAGCAACTGCATGGAATTATTTTTTCTCTCTCAAAACGCCAGTTAAGCCATCAGGGGCTGCCTATTTTTCATACAAAGGCTAGAATCACACGTTAATTGATATATCTGCATCTGCAAAACAAATACTTTCTTAACTATTTTAAAAAATACCCAACTAACCCAACAAAAACCAACTGCTGAAATTGGAAACACAAATGGCTGCGCTCCTGCCTTATTCTGAACCTTCAGATAAGGAGGATAAACAAGCTTCTCCAAAATAAACCTTGAAATGCTCCTAAACAGGGAAAACTCTACAGACCTGTATGCCCCAAAGATTTATGCACGTGTTTAAGTATATTCATTGTCAGTAATCCCACTGAAGTCAATAGGAATAGTCACAGTGCGTAAAGCTACGCACACACGTCAGGCTTCAGCCTCAGGGGCTGATATTTCAGTAGTTACCTTGCTGCAGTAACACCCTGAGGATCTGACTCCATAAAGGCTGTCCAATTGTTTAACTGGTTCTCAAGGACTTCTCCAGAGAATAGTTACCACTCTGGTAACTGCTGGCCTACCTCTTACTTTGGACCATGAAATACTTTCACTGGTGTTTTGTTTCAGTTAAATTAACAGCCTGAATTATTCTTTGAAACAAGCTGACCAAAAAGGCTCAGTACACAGAAACAAACAGCACTGGATGATGGGGAAGAGAAACAGGGGAAATGATGAGGTAGGAAAACAAGATACTGTGTGTCTAATACAATATGGGATTTTCATTTACAGAGTAATAGGGATGGTATTAAGACTAAATCACCAGTGTCAGAATGTGCATAGTGATGATAAAAGATTATGTGCTTTATACATGAGTGATGATGACACATTTAGAAAATATCTGGAAGGGAAAAGACAAAGTGATGTCTCATGCAACTTATGAAACTGCAACATTTACAACATGTCACCCTCAAATTAGTGCACAACAGGAAAAAAATGACCCCTTCAGTATCAATGCCCCCAGCTCCTCTGTTACAATGGCCTTGACAAGAAATCCATTTATTTTCTCCAGAGAAATTGTTCCGAGGTGGTTGTTAGGCACAGTGGAGGCTTGACTCCTTAGACCTGGGCTAGATTAGACAGCCCAGATGAGATAAAACAGGAAACAATGTTGTGTGTTTGTTTTACACCTCAGAAAGGTTATGTATGTTCTCTGGGAAAGGTGTTCTTAATTTAATTTGCATTGTAGGGATTTTGAATCCCAAGACCATGGCAGAAGTTACAAATTATGCCAAGATTGATAACATTTTCTTAATACTGTAGTGAAAGTCTCTCATAGGAAGGGCAAACTAATTAAAAAGTTATAACAAAACAAACATTTTAATAGAAGACACAGCATATAGTAATTCTCCCTTCAAAAATAAGCTTAGCTGCTCCTTGGCTTCCACAAAAGAGATCTATTTCAGCTTTACCTTGGAAAGCATAGTTTGGAAAAGATTCACCTATATCTACTGCTGGTTTTAAATATATTCTTCATTAAATAGCTAAATAAAGAGACATATAATTCCTTAAACAAACTTATATTGTATCACAGACATTCATTTACCAACTCAGTTATTAAAATAGTAGCTTCTTTGAAATGTAACATTTTGCAAAAGGAGGTGTAGTTTTTTGATACATAAGATTGTAGAAATCAGCATGTAATTTACTAAATACATCTTCATGACACATCTAAATAAATTTTTGAACACTTTGCACTGTTGACTTTTTGAACTCACCCAACTAAGGGAGATATAGCAGCTTACTTTTAGATAAGAAGCTGTGAAAAACTTTTATCAACAACACTATTTTCTCTTATGCAAGATAAACTGTAATCCAGGCCTGTATATAAAAATGCCATACTATATTGGCAGCCTGTCTGCTGCAGATGCTTTTTAGACTGGTATAAATGAAGTACAAGGTCTGGTTGTCCTCCCTGCCTGGAAATACACTGTACTGGCCACATGCACTGTGTTGATTGTACAGCTCCCACTGAAGTTGCACAAATGAATTTGTACCAACAGTCCTGCATTTGAGAGAGACTTCAGCAACAGCTCTAGAGTCTCTCAGCAGCAGGTGAAAAAGCCGATTCCTGCATCAGTCTCCTTTCCCAAGACACCTGTGACATACCAAAGCCCTTTATCACTTTCTGCCATCGAACAGAGTCAGCTGCTCTGGGAGGCAGATAAAGTTCCTAGGCAGTTACAGCGGTAAGAACAGCTCCGTCTGCTGAAACTCTAGAAAGAAAGTTAATTGCTTGTTAATGATTTACAAGGTTTGACTAATTTGTCATTATTAAAGTAAATGGTTCTCAGGCAGCTGTAGACAGTGTAAGGTATTCTTCTTCATTTACACTTAAGGGATGTACGATTCCTAAATGTCTTCTTCTACCCAAACCACTTGACAACATTCCCTGAGGGAGTAACAGCAATAGCCAGAGGAAAGCCACAAGGATCTGTTGGGTTTTTTTCTTGTAACATTTATCATATAGGCTGATAAATTGCATCAGGATAATATGAGGGCTTGGGAATTTGTTTACCAGCTTAGAGTTTCAGCAGGACATTGTTTGGAGTAACTGTTCCCACACTGTCTAATTTCCATCCTCTAAAAAGAATAATTAATTCTGCAGATTTCTGTGCAGACACTGGACTCCTACTCTTCCTCTTCAGCATAGAATACATCTATTCAATCCAGCATTTACTCTCAAAAAGTAAATGCAATACTATGAAATTTTTTCTACCTCTCAAATTTAACTGACATTATGAGAATAAGAGACCAAGAAGGTGAGTAAGCAGACATACACAGTGACCAACACTGAACACACAAGCCTCATTTCCATAAAAAATGATCAAAACACCTAATAATTGGGGTTTTTTAACACATTGGTCAACTATGAAAATATATTAAATACAAAAAAAAAGACATCAACTTCAGTAGAACATTACCTCATTTTATGTACAAAGGCACACGTTTAGTCATTCTGAAGAATATCAAGCTGATATGTCAGTAATGTTCATATTTATCAATAAGAAAACCCTCCTAGCAAGGACTGTGAAATTATTTGGAAATATGTTCTGTTTCCTGAAGCCAGCATGAGTTAGCTTTGGTCCACTCACGCTTTCCATATGAAAGTAACTGCTTAGGAAAATTTGATATTTTGAATTTGAGTTCTCAAAAATTCTCAGAAACCTTCACAGGTGCACAGAAGTTCAAGACCTGCAGAAACATCAGTGTGGCACGAGGCTCAAAGCTGTGTCAGAGTGTGTCACTAGGTCATGTTCATCCAACATTTATCATTTAGCACCTCCAGAACACATTCACACTGAAGTCAAACCCCTCTTCTTTCTTTCTCTTACAGTCTTAGAAATATTGCTGTGAATCTTAAAGGCAAAAAACTCCAGAAGTGCTTTCACCTCACAGGAAGAAATACAAGTAATATTTTAAATAGATGTCTGTTATACTATACAGCATAGATGAGATTTTTCAAGTTCTCCCTCAGAAACAATATTAAAAATGCAGCACTCCTTTTTTTGTGCTATTTAGTCAACTTTTCTTTATCTCAGTAGATTAAAACCTGAAAGTAATCAAGTCTCCCTGTGAAACGAGTGAGACCATGAACTCCTAAGACAGTGATGTTTAGGAGGTCAGCACCTTGCAAAATGGAATTTAGTTAATATTGTCATTCATGACTGCAACAAAATGAAAGAGGAAATTACAAATGGAAATACAAAAATTTTGACTGTGATGTTTTAAATCAAAATCTTAATTTTTATGAAAACTTCCTAATAACTCGCAATACTGAACACTTAATGTGCCATAGTTTCATTAATCATTTAACTCAGTATGTATAAATCCAAACCCCTGGGGAAACAGATTTTGGAATGATCATTTCAGACAGTGTGTACCTCTAATGAATGCATTATTTGGGATATTTCCAACATGGTTAATAAGGTAATGTTCATAAAAGAGAAAAATGAATAGATATTTCTAGCCTAGCTTATATGCTTGGACAAATTGTGATGAGCACCATGCATACAAATGACAATGGATTAATCATACTAAAAAATTGAAATTCTCTGTTTATTCCAAAGGCAAATAGAGTACATCGGTAAAACAAAGAATAAGCACCATGCCTGACTTTTCATAGGCAGTGAACTTCCAAACTGACTGATGGGCAAAACAGTGATTTCAACATCCTTGTCTCCTTTTCTGAAAACTTTGCAGGATTTTTAAAGAGTAAGAATTGATTTTCCAATTATGACTAGGCTGAAAAACTCAATACAAAACTAATGTCTCTTTGAAGTAAACTTTGAAGAACTGATCTATTTGTTCCATATCTATTTCCGTAAGGCAGAGGTAGAACACATTCTAGGAACAGGATTTTTTTTCCAGAAATATGTGCATTATATTAAGCAATTTTTAATTTAGATAGATTGTCACTGTTGTTATCTAGCACTATCTCAGTAAGTATTTTCCATTAAAACTTAAACATTCTCTTTACACTGTCTTGACACACCACACCTGACCGCCTTAAAGACCTGAAGTCCCCAGGGTATTCTACTGTGAATAATTCACATTATGAACAATTTCATTTTTAAAAGCAGTTGTACTAAATGCTGATGTAGAACACATTCCATAAGAACTATCTTGTCCCAAAAGGCAGAAAAGAGGGATTGAGATAAAAGATGGAGATATTGTTTCTCTTGCTGCAAAGCCACTTGGAACCAAACCAGCTTACACGCTTTGAAGAGATACAGTGACTATGCATCTATAACTCCAAACTGTGCTAAATCTGATTCCTTAGAGGGGAGGCCAAAGTGGCACTGTGGTGAATTGTTCCTCTGTGATTATGTTAGAAGAACACGTACCCTCAACCTTTTATCACCCAGTGTTAGGCAATCAGCTACAAAATATGGTAAAATCTAAGAAAATCGTAGCAGTGATGCAAAAATGTGGATTAGAAAGCTCTGGAAGCAATTTTTTTTTTGAATGACACCCATTCAGCAGCTCTTAAAACAAGGCAGCAGTGCAGATTAAACATTAATTTTTGGGATTAAGTCCTAAATTATAATACTTGTGTGGAACAGACATCCCCCTCATTGTAAAAGTTGAATTTCTAAAGCAGAACAGGGAAGGATTTAGAAGGCATGAAAACTGTAAGGGATTAATCATATTATAGTACTGTTTCTCCTTATTTAAAATATAAAGCCCTTCGTCTCAGAGGACATTGAGGACACAAGAAATCCGTGAATGAATAACACATTGTGGTACAAGTACACTTCAGGGCCGCTGTCGAATTAAACCAGAAGATACCTGCTTACTTCTTCAGTGTGCAAAACTGAAATGTAACAGAATTAGAATCTCTGTGCATGGCAAAACAGAAATTACAACTATCAAAATAAGGGGCTGAAGTTTTTGAGGGATTAAGAATTTTTGAATATTTGAATTTTAAAATGTTCTGTTACGTTGGACAAAGACTAACATCTCTCAGAAGTGTAGCTTCCACTTTTTACAAACATGCAGAGCTGTAAGCAGTTTATTATTTCAAACTTTCAGGACTTTCTGCAATCAGCAAGTTACTGAGTAGACACTGAATCCCCCTTGAATCTCTTAAGAGAGGAGCTAAAGCTAATTGTAAAAGAGAATATATTCTTCCTCTCTGACATGAGAAAACCTGTTACTGGTGGATTCCTTTACAAATGCCAATCAGGTCTACTTTATGATATGTTCATTTCATTGTCTCAAATAATCTGGGACACCCTGTTCTTTTGCTGACCTTTGATGACCCCGTCTCATTCTTCTGGTCTATACCACACATCTCCATTGATCTGTAGACAAAGCACTGTCAGATGGAATCAATACATCATTCCTTCAGCAACAAGACTGGCTTTTGCTCAGTTTACTTTCATTTTTCTAACAGATCAATAGTGCTAAACTGATGTATTGTAAATTGGGGTGTAATTAGTGCCTGTCTGCAGGCCTGTTAACAAGCTGCTAAAATATTATGCAGACTTTTTTAGTTAAACTGAACAGTTCAAACTCCCTTCAACTGTGAGTAGGTGGCTATTTTAAAGAAAGGCAGGGGACAATAGACTCCATAAAAACCATGCCCCCAATGGTTACACAGAAAGTTTTCACCCTGTATTGACAATGAAAAGACACAATGATTAAAATAAAACACATAAGAAAATCGTATCATCAAACCTGAATGTCACCAGTGAATACAGCTAAAACTCTCCCTTCCTTTTATTTAAGATAATTTTGACTAACAATTATATGCTAATACTTCATTATATTGTTAAGGCTATATAATACACTTAAGTTTCTGACATCACCACTTAGCAGTTATAAATCAGATATGATTGATAACCTCCAGTGCAAAATGTTAATTGCAATACACTAATCTAATTTGGTCAAAATAAGATGATCTACCACTACAGACATTTACAGTAAAGGAGATTTGCTAAAATCTATAAGCATCACTACCTCAGGGACACAGAAGATGCTGAACAGTATTTGTGTGTTTTTGAAAAAGAACAACAGAAAAGCAGCAAAATTTAAGGTTTCTTTCTGGACTATCACTTTTCCAGATCAAGTTCCTCATTGAAAAAGCAGAGACTCTGCAGAACCATAAACCCTTTGCAACAGCTCTTGGTTATGAGTGTTGTGTTCAAAACCTTTAGGCCTGTTGATGGAGATTATTGTTACTGAACGTTTACTCAGGCAAAACCTGCTTTCAGTAAGACAGAAATGTTATATATTATTCTCTGCTGCTTCTTCTCTTCTACCATGGTTTGTCTTATTTTTTGTATATCCCTCTCTCTCACCTGGCCAAAGCTATTCTGCTGACTGCTTCCCTGGTGTCCTGCTTCTATGCTTCCCCCAGAACATCCTTTAAACATCCCCTGAGACCTCTCACTTCCTTACCTCTGACTATGTTATTCCTCTACACTGTTCTTTCACAGGTTCCTTTAATACGCCCATGGAATTGCTCTCTGGAAACCACTGGTTTGTGGAACCCAACTCGAACTACTTTATGGAGAGAGGCCAGGCTCAGCAGCACCACAGGAACAGACTCAAACCAACATGCTCAGTCCTCTCCCTAGAAGAAAATTTGCACCACACCACCACTCACTGATGAAATTCCCAAGCAAACTCATATATTCTGGTTTAGTGTGAGTGCACACTTGATCCCAGAGATGTCTTAAATGTGTTGTCTGTCCTTTTCTATCACATATCGCTATGAACTCATCTCCCAGTATCACATTTTTTCAGGTCCCAAGCCCACAGTGTTTACTGAAGTCTAGAAAAGGCTGCATAAGAGGCACAGGTAATGTAGTAAAATGCTAATATGTGAGTCCTGTTATTAAATCAGACTCTCCACTCACACTGCAAGCATAACTGTTGAGGAAGGAAGAAAAGCATAAGCTTGAGTCTGAAAGCCACCTGAATAGAGGACGAAAGTACTGCAAAAAAAGGGAAAATGGAAAAATCAGACGTAGAGCAGCAACTCCACTTTCTTATTTTTCTTTAAAGAAACATAAATTGAAGGCAAAATAGCAAAGGCTGCCTCTTTCCATCATATAATGGGTATACACAAGAGAGTTGAGCACTAATTTTTCATTCAGATTTAACTGCACAAGCTCCAAGTGAAAAACACCTCACTTCATGAGTATTCCTAGCAGCCTGGTGGGACGGCAGCCGCGTGCCCGTGCGGGGACGGGGATGCTGGACAAAGCGACAGATGTCTGAAGGTGAGCAGGCAGCGGCGCAGGTCCCGCTGTGCCCGTGCTGCCCGGGGTGGCATCTGCTGCTCTCTCGCAGGCGGCCGGGGCCAGCAGCCCTGGCAGCAGCAGGGCTGTCAATGCCGTCCCCGAGCAGGGCCTCGGGGCTGCGGCCGTGCCCGCACCTGCAGAGTCTCGGCATCAGCGCCACAGCCAGGAGCAGCAGCAGCAGCAGCCCTGGGAGGTGGGTGCCAGCCCAAGGAGCCAGGGCATTGCTCTTACCCCCACGGCTCAGCCGAGTTTGAAATTTAAAGCAATTTGTTTAAACCCACCTATTCTTCTTTCTCAAGCAGGCTTCTTCCTCCCGATGCTCCCGGAGCTCTCGCCCCAGGGGTGGGCGAGTGCCCAAGCTCCATTAGCACAGGAGCTGCAGGGTTTTGGTTTGGGCTGCTCATCTCTGTGAGATTTTGTGGGGCACAAGGGAGAGGAAGAAAAAGGTCAGCAGAACCAGTGAAAAGTGCATTTGGTACATTGTTCTACCAAGAAATCTGAATATTTTGAGTATCCTGCCAAGTCTTTTCCACTCTGGAACCTTATAAATATGAGGTTACCTTTATTTGTTTCAATGTACTTCTAAGTCTAAAAATTCTTCTACAGTGTGATAAAAATATATGGAGTTTTCAAATTATTTTTTTGTTTTTTTCACAGCATTAGCAAAAATGACACATTTTTCAGTTCCTCTTCCTCTTCGTTTGGTTATAGGCATTCTATCACTTCAACAATAGATCAAATATAGACAGTCAGCTTTCTTCATTCAGTGTTATGCTTTGAAAGTTCCATGCATCAGTGGAAATGACACCATTGGTCATGTCTCTAATCTTTTGATTGTGGGAAGAAAAAAACAAAACAAAACAAGATAAGACTACAACCTTATGCATTAAAAAAAAAAGAACTGAATTTTTTGTTATTTTGTATCTCTGTCCAAAAGCACTCATCTCTGCACAATATTCTGAGACCTATTTTCCTTTTGTTCTCATTACTTTCTGTCAGAAATTGCAGAAGATAATTTAATGGTTTGACTTTTACCTCAATTTAGATTTGGAAAAAGCAGACATGAGAGAAGATTCTTAAACATGCTACATGTGAAATACTCTTGGTTTCACTTAATCCTGCAGGGGAACTACTTTTCACACTGGAGGAGAACTTGAAAGACATTGAACTAGATGCCTGTGAAAGCTGTTAATTTTTAATTCTTTCTTGTGAAAATGACAAGGAATGTAGGAACACACACCCACAACTTGTATGTGAAGTCCTAGGTTCAAAGAAAGGCAAGGCAGCACAGTATAGCAACTCTTCCATTTCATTCTAAATCCAAAAACTGTGACCCTGTCATTGTAAGAATGTTTATTCCCTGTATAACCCCATCTTTTCTCATCCTCTCTATCTAATCAACATTCAGTCTCACTTGTCAACACAAGGAATATCCGAACTGCATGTGCTACTTTACGCTTTACATATATGCACTTCCACAGCACAATTCTCCCGTGAAGCATTAACTCTAATCCAGTCAAATGCATCATGTCTTTCTAGCAAAGCATAAAGCCAAGGCCCCACCACTGTCTGCTGTTCTATGACAGTTTTTGTATCCTCCTCTACCTTTATCTGTCACCCTGTTCCCTCGGTAGGAACCATGCCATGCCCACGGGGTGGCTCTGCACGGAGCAAGGAGCTCCAGGAGGAACAGAGTCTGGGACAAGGGCAGCTCCTACACACAGCCCTCTCTCCCTCACAGCAGGGTTTGCCGGCAAGTGGGCAACGAACGTGCTCCTTCCACTCTTCCTCCTTGCTCTGCATTCCCTCCCCTGTATTTAATGCCACTAAGGCCAGGATAGCCAGGTACAGAGCTGCCTAAACAACCCCGAGGTGGTTTTGGCCAACCACAGGCAATGAAATAAACTAATTTGCCTTACAGAGTGTTTGAGGCAGATTGTGCATCTCCCCTGTCCCCAGCAGGAATGAGAATACAGCTATTGAGCTTGGTTTAATAAAGGACACGAGTAACAGAGCTCATGTATGCATGCAAGTCTGTCTTCACTACTCCTCTTTTTACCATGTTTATTCCTCTTGGAATGACCTCTAATATTATCAAACTGAAAAAATTTCAAGCTTCTGCCCATTAAAAGCGAATGCAAGATGAAATTTTAAAAAGTCAAGAGAAAAAGCCAATACATATTTTGTCCTTAAACCTTACAGATAAAATAATCCTCCTTTATGTGTCAGTCTCTCTTATATTAGTCTGTACAGATCTTCCATTGTTATGACACTAGTCCACATAACCCTGCATAATAACCTTTCTTGAAAAATATAAAGTACAAACGGAATAGTTTAAGCAACTTGCATTTTTTTTAATAATTCTATAAACTATTTAATGGAATTAAAGGTGTTAAAAAGTTGTCTGCGTAAATGTAAACACCGACCACCAAAAAAACTGATAAAATTTGAAACACAAAGCTCAGGTTTGTTAAAAAGAGAAAGCAAATTAATTTTTGCCTATTAAAATGATGAATTTGGTGCAGTACAGATGTACTGGGGAAAAGGATTTCATGTTCTGTGTTCAAACTGAAAACTTAAACAGTTTTAAACTGGCTGGTTGATTCAGGTGAAATGAGTCAACACAACACCAGATGCAGAGGCTGCAAGTGTGACAGTTGGGGAGCAAATGTTTTATGGATCCAAAACCCTGCTGTGCTTTTTTGTCTATTCTTCTTTCTGCCAGTGCTCACCATCCAGCTTTTATCTGCAGGAAATGTCCCTGGTTTCAGCCTTGGGTAACTGCTTTCCCTCACGTGCAGCCAACCATCAACAAGCAACATTTCCTCCTGCTGGGAGGATGCTACATGCAACATATTTCATGGCTGCCAGCGATGGGGGTTCATTAATCAGCCTTTAGGAGGTGCTGAAATAGGCACGGACAGACACAAAATGAAAAGAATAGCAGGAGAATAGAAAATTTAGAGTAATCCAAGGTCTTCTCTCCAGAAAGTAATCTCAGTAGGTTTGGTTTAATGCATCAGTTAAAGCTCAAATACCTCAGGTGTTATTTCCAGGCTTAGACTTCAAATGAAGCTTCTAGCAATTCTGCTTGGGACTTAGGCTTCCAAAAATGCTTTCTCCATTAAAATGGTGTTTGGAAGAGACTATTAAGGACCAGAGGCAACGCCAAAGAGACACTCCAGAATTATTATTAAAAATAAATCATCACAAATTGCTACCATAATCATTAGCTACCTAGTTACTAAAAAGAACATAACTCCAGCTATTGCAGAACTGAAAGCTTTCTGTGGTAAGGCTGAGAAATATCAGTTGCAACGTTGACCTGTTTTATTGCCTGTACATGATGACAGTGATTGCCCAGGATAGGCAGGATGGGAATAGGCTGTGCTACCTTCAAATACATGCGTTAGCAGTACAACTGAATAATTCACCCTCTGAGCATTCATACACTCATTCCCTTTTCTCTCAAATTTGTGATTCTGGTGTATTCAAAGTCATATATGACAATTATTTTTTAAAGCATCTCTGATGCATCCAGTCCACCAAGTAAACACTCCCATCCTCACTGAACAATTAAAAAGCATAAATAAATGTAATAAAACTACACTTTCTTTGGTCTACCATTTTTAAGGTTAAGTTGCACAAGATTAATTTCATATATTAGCAGAAATTATGAGTGAGAGCAAAGCCAGAACCTTAATTAGAGAGAATATAAACATATGATTCTCATACCAGCTATAACTTAGCATAGCTTAATTATGCTCCTTTTTCATATTTTCATCAGACATTAATAAAATCCCTCTCATAGTACAGATACATATATGGCTCTGAATATTAGAGCATCTTCAGATAATCAAGATTGTGAGAGATATCGAAAAAGAAACAAGAAGATAAGTTGCTTTGGGAATTACCCCTCCTTCATCTAGTTCCCCAGTAGACATGAAGGAAATGCTCTACCTGGCTGTGTGAGGGCAGGAAGGCTCTGCAGAGGGAATCTGGATTCATGGGGTGAGGTCAGTGAGCTGAGGTTCAGCAAGGCCAAGTGCTGGGTCCTGCCCTTGGGTCACAACAACCTCACACAGCTCTGCAGGATGGGGCAGAGTGGCTGGAAATCCGCCCAGCAGGGAAGGACGTGGGGATGCTGGCTGACAGTGGCTAAACGTGAGCCAGCTGTGGCCAAAAACCCAGTGGCGCCCGGGCTGGATCAGCAATGGTGCGGCAGCAGGACCAGAGCAGTGATTGTCCCTTTGTACTCATCACTGGTGAGGCCACACCTCGAACTCTGTTCAGTTCTGGGCCCCTCACTGCAAGAAGGACATTGAGGTGCTGGAACACGTCCCGAGAAGGGCAGCAGAGCTGGGGAAGAGTCTGGAGCACAGGTCTGGTGAGGAGCAGCTGAAGGAGATGGGGGCGTGGGTTTGGCAGTGCTGGGTTAATGGCTGGACTTGATCTTAAAGGTCTTTTCCAACCTAAAGGATTTTGTGATCCAATGTCCATCCAATTTCACTGTCCATCCAGATTCACAAACTGGTTATGGGCATTTTGCCAGGAGCACTGCGAGCCATTTTTCATTAACAACACCAAAGAACTTTGAGATCCTCCAATATCTGGTACATATAAAATATTATTAATACATTTTATCTTTTTGTACATAACAAGAGGGTGTGGGTAGACTGTGAATGAAGAACTATGAATGTTAACTGGTTACCAGATCACCTCCTAACTGGGCACTGGAACGATTTACGTACCAGTGTTTCAGGACTCCTGTTAATAAAGTAGAAAACAAAAGACACTAATTTCTTGAAAAGTGTTTGAAGGGTCACTGTTTGGGAATGAATATATACATTCTCCTACAGCACTTTCATAATGCAATTGGAAGGAATGCCTTGCTAAAGAAATGCACAGACTTTGATAACAATTTAATCACATAGCAACCAGCTATCATTTTATTCTAAAAATGAAAGCGTTCTTATTAATTTTTTTAAAGACAGGGTAAAATACTCTTAAACAGAGTTCCTAATGTACAAGGCAACCGGCTGGCTTGAAAGAGACCACATTTTTTCTGTATAACAATTGCTAATAATGAATAATCCTCTCCTTTGCTTCCTGCAGCTCATCTTTCTAGGGGGTTTGTTTTGCTGAAGGCTGGTGGTGAGAAAGAGGTGGAGCACTCACGGTGAGGAATAATAAAGGCAACACGCAGCAAATTTCTGACTAATTAAGCGATATCTCCACAGGAGCACTGGCTATACAAGAGGAATACTTGAACAGAAGAGTAAACAAGATACATTTTTCATCAAATTCACAACAAAAATTCCTCTTTACTACCACTTAGTTGCCAGACATAATTCTACCTACTGATGTTCCACGTGAGACTATTATTTCTGAAACTAAATAAAGCGTGACCTAAACTGGCCATACAAAGCAGAAAGAAAAGCTGGTTTGGCTGCAAAAAGGAGGCCTGTTTTCTACTCACGAAAAACCATTCAGAGTAAGAATATTAACACCTACAAGTCTCAGATAATGTGACCCCTCCAAGAACCACAAGTAAGTGTGACTTGGGTGACATAACTAACTCAGGAAATGAAAGCCTACCTCCCTGTTTCCTCTTACTCATACTATGGCACCTCCTGGGATCCTCACAGAATCGGTGACTACATCGCGGTTCAGGAAAAGTCTGTGCACCCTTGTGTTCCAGCAAGAGGACAGATCCTACTTGCTGAAGGCTTCATTTTGTAATGACCTTGATGCTGAAACAGATTTAAGCAGAAAACTTGGAAGTGAAAGACTACCTGAGCAACCTGCTTTCTCCTTACCTGATTTTGATATTAAAAATGAATTTTACCACAAATAGTATGGCCAAGCTTGGGAGCAACTCTGCTAAAAACTGTGATTCATCTGATGTATCCATCTCTAACAGTTGTTCTCAGAGCAATTAATTTCTGTATATACTCCATGCATATTCAATGATAATGACAAAAAGGAATGTGAATTTAGATGCTGTCTTTCACCCTGGAAGCAGGGCAAGAACTTCCAATTTAAATATGTATGCACACAATGAAGCCAGTGTAGGACTTCCCACAGAAACAGATGCCTTTTGTGGTTATTTGCTACGGTAGCATCCATTCACAATTTTACATGGGCTTCCATAAAACCTTTTTGTACTTGATATCTCAATTTTTAATATTAAAGTACTCCACAGCTCTGCATAGGTACCAGAGACCCTAGAGATTATACACAATAGGAAACAGTATTACAGATCTGTGCTAGCAAGCTAAGCAGTTGGCACTTTTATAAACACACAGTGCAAAGTACATTTACCTTGGACTTCAGATTTTTTGGGAATGAATAGCTACACCAAGCAGACATAGCCTAGGCAGTACCAAAAAACAAAACAAAACACAACAAAACAAAACATGTCCACTGTTAAGTGTGCAGCTAGCAACCATATTACTAGCACAATCACCATTTTACTAGCACTGCATATACAGAATAAATAAACAATAAAATCACCTGTCCAACAACTACTGTGGCATTACCGGCAAATAAAAATAACGGCTATCACTAGTAGATTAAACTAAATAAATGAATGCCAGCACATTTATATCAATAACTCCGTCAAGAACAAATCTCACTGTAAAGACTCAAAGCTGGTATTTTCACACTAGGATAACACAGGCACAGGACAGTACCTCCAGCAACTCCCAGTGAAAAACCACAAAAAAATATTTCAGGCTATCAGGTGGAACTGCTGCATGCAGAAGTTAGGTCTCTTCCTTTTTTGCTTAAACTTTGCTTGACACAATGAATCTGAATTATGATTTATTCTGGTAACTTTCCAACACACCACTAATGAAAGGCATCCCAAGCCTCAAATATGTAATATTAACAAAACACTAAAACATTTGGAGCTGTGAAGTGGGAGGCAGACTGGATCAATGCAAGAGCATGAACACTTTCAGATGCCACTTGAAAGTATTAACAACTCACAATCATTTGCTGACGATATGTCGATTCCTTCTCTGTTGAAAATTACTGGCCATAAATCAGGCAAACATTTACAGGAATCTGCAAATGAAACAGCTAAATCCATGATGACAAGGAGCCTCATAAAAGCAGCCCATTTATTCCCTCTGAGCACTCATCCCCACCAGAGGGATCAATAGCAAACCTCATACAATATACTTCTAAATGTCATGCTGCAAATCCTCTTTGCATTTATGCAGACGGAAAAGACCCTCCTCCAGTTTTAGAAGCTGAAATCAAGTAAAAAGCATATTAAATGTCCAAAAAACAATAAATCTAAGGGAGAACCTTTTATGCTTAGGCCTGTGACTTTAACACCTATTCTTCTAAACAGTAAGGATTGTAACACTCAGAAAGATAAAGGCTGCAACTAGAGAAAAAAAAAAAGAAACAAAAAGAAAAGGATGATGAGGAATTAAGGAAATGTATCTATCCACTGTCTGGTAATTAAAAAAGCCCAGCATGCAGGGAAGTGATACCAAATTGAACACTGACAGTCTCAGTTTTCCTGGCTTCTGAAAACTGAGGAAGGCAGTATTAAGAACAAAACAAACAAGTTGTTAATACAAAGTCTAAGAGGGGCAGCTCTTTGGCTCATTAAAATGCTCTCTCAGACACTTGAAACTTTATGGCAGAGTTGAGCAAAATAGTATTCCTGGAAAAGCAGGGACGAATGACCAAAGTGTAATCATCAACACCTGTCTGAGTTTTGCAATAAACAAAATACACATCAACTGAGAGCAAAAATATTCTTCCCTAAATTCTGAGTGTTACATTTTGATTCCCTCTTCCCATTCTTTTTAAATTTATTTTTAAATTTAGGAGTTGTATGCGACCAAGACTATTGAACATGACTCCAGTAGAGGCGTACAAGGACCTAAATTCCTCCCTAGCATAAGACAGCAGTCAGAAGCACTGGATCAGGTCACTGCATTAGGGAAGTACAAAAGGGACAAAGGTCATTGGTTGACAATGTATTCATACTAACTTGCAACTAATTAGAAAAAGTAAGTCATTTTATCTGATACATGACTCAAGATCATATAGCAAAGCTAAAAATTTAAAAGCCTAATAAAATGCCTTCTGGGATGAATACTTACTTTATTATTGGTTAAAATAAATCTGTTGCATTTCCTATTAAAAAGGTGAGCCTTTCTGTGTAGTTATGTATATCTAATGAACAGTTAAACCCATTATTTCAATAATAAAATAGTCTTGAGCATCTGAAATATTCCTTATGCAAAGAGAAAATGTATCCTGAAGGACAGAGATCAGACATAACTCAGCAGGGCCTCTTTACTGCTTCATGAAAGCCAAATTGTTTCTGAGAAAAAGCATGGGGGGTTTTTTTGGGTTTTTTTTGTTTGTTTGTTTGTTTTTCCTGAGGCAAACAAAGCCATATTGTTCTTCCAGGTACCACCATACATCTTTTAATCTATATCACACTGGCATGTCTGTGCACAAACTCATCTTCCATGAGTGTGCATCCCTCTTCTGTGTTGACAAATGTAACGCATTAAAAGGAAAAAAGAAGCTTCACACAAGCAGTTGGAAACAAGTGTAGAGTACAAATTTAATCCCCCTAATCCCTTGTCAATTACAAGGAATGTCCTAGAGTAAAGTTGTATCAACAGTGCAGTTTTCAAACCCATAGAAAAAGGAATGAAGCCATCCTATCCCTCTTTCCACTTGAACCGTAGCTCCCTTAAAGGATTAGGAACACTGTCTGCAATAAACATGGGCATCAATTTTTAAAATCTGCTCTGAAAATGGCAACATTTCACAAGCTGGGAAAATGCTTTGGTTTAGGGCATGGCCTGAGAGGCAATAGGCCAGCAGGATAGCACTGGGATTAGCCCTAATTACCTCATGTTTCACCTTAATTAACTACTGATACAGAAGGTAAACTCTGCAGGATCTGTGGCCAGACCTTAGGCCGGTAGGCAAGATATCTAAGCCGTCATTGTTTACACATGATAATCTCTCTTTTGAATTTGCTTTAATTGCTCAAAAAGATTAGCTGAAGGATATGCATTATGTATTGATTAGCAATGCTAACTAGATACTGGACAGTTTTTGGGTGTGCTCCACAAATGCAGTCTAGCAGTTTTAGAGGCACATTCTTTATCAGCTGATTGTCAAAGGATCAGCATTTAACTTTGGTTATGACAACATCAATCACGAAGCAGAAGAAAAGCCCCAGCCTTTGGTAACATGAATGGAGGGAGAAAAATACAAAAAAAAAGGGATCCTTGCTCAGTTCTAGAGATACCATTGTGCCCCTCCATTGTGAGCGGCAATCCCCTCCCACACGCACCCCTGCTCACAGCGCAGGCAAACTGCGAGCAGAGGGGGAGCAGCAATAAAGCAGACACAATAAAATATCTATTTTTAAAATAGATCACAAGGTGGCCTTGTTTCTTGCCCCATTCACTCCTCATTACTCAGACTCTGCTTTCTTTTTGTGTTTTATCAGTTCTCGCCGGCTCTTGGCAGGCCTGGAAAATTACTGGACAGTAATATTTTGTACAAATATAAGCACAAAGTGATTACAGAATCTGCATAAAATTTAACACTCAAACCAAGGAAAAAAGTTCTCTGCCATGTCCCATTGCTCTGTCTGCTGGCAGGGAAATCAGTTAAAAATACACTTTTTCAGTTGTTCTACGCTTTAGCTCTATTAATAAAGGCAAAACAAAATACGAGTTTCCAAAGCTCCTCTGACCTGAAACACTTTGAAAAATTAGGAATATATTTCCTTAGGAAGGTAACATTGATTTAAATGTAAGACATAAACTGATCAAAACAAAACCTGACAACAAATTATAGTGCAGCATAAAGGATTAGGAAATATTTATGTCAAAACTCTGGAATTTTAAATCAAATGCATCCACTGAGGCCTTAATTCATCTTTAAAGTTCAAGACCTGAGATTTTATCTCTACTGCAAGTGTCACTTAAATTTATGAAATAAAATTTTTAATATAGGAATTTTATGTAACCTTAAGGGCAGAAGGGCATTAAAAAAAAAAAAAAAATCACATTTCTATGGAACTACTTATGTCACGGCCATTTTTCTGCACAGCATTTTACAATATTTGAACCCTTAACTAACATCCAAGGTTATCCTAGCTTCTTAAGAGACATCCCAGAGAGTTTTCCTAATTCCTTGATGTACTTTTTAAATTTGCTGCTTCATTTAAGGCTTACCGTGGCAAGGAAATGCACACTGCTTGTTTGAAAATGCTCACAGACCACTTGCTACTCATTGGAGGTGGCTGAAGAACTGAGAACTTTCCCTGGGATCTCACTTTCTTTGCACGGATGAAAAGCTGCCATCGAGGTCAGGACAGCGTAATTTCACTGGTGACTGGTGCCTATTCCAGATCACTGCTTCATTTCACTTGAGGTGTCATCTCATGCTCTGAGCAAAAATTTGTAACTGCCTACTTGACCGATAAGGTTTTGGAAAACTTTCAAATAAAAAAAAAAAAAAAAAAAATTGGATATATAATAGAAGTTTGTCAAAGGCTGTTTGACAACCCCCTTCACTTTTGCAGAAGGCTAATAGTGAGATAAAGGCTGCAAACCATTGCTTTTACTTGTTGGTTTTAAAAATATATTTAAGGTGAGGGACTTTCCAGATTTTGGAAACATTTCTGTTTGCTGGTCAGAGACAACAGTAGAAGGCAAAAAAAGTCAAATCTATTCATATAGGGTGTCCTACTGTAACTGATTTTGTAACCAATCCATAAAGAAGAGCCTTAAAAAAAAAATATTGTGATATATGCAGTGAATGAAAATAAAGTCCTTCTCTTTCTATTGTAAATGAACACAGTGGAAGGTTTTGCTTTCCCCAAATGACAACCTCAAGACGTTTTCAATCTATATGTTAAAAGCACTATTCATATCTCTTTAAAATACTACATTTTCCTTCTGTCCTTTGGTTTGTTTGCTCAAGTGTCAAAAAATGTAACAATTTTTCAGATTCTATAAATCTGAACGCAAGTATCCTATTTTGGACAAAAGGACAGAAGGGCTGTAGCTTATGCATATATATTTATGCACAGCCTAATCAGGCCTTTATGATAGTCTGCTCTCTGAATATTTATTATTTGACTAATTACTGAGCTTAATTATAATCTGCTTTTAACATATTAAAAACTTCTTTGAAAATGCTGAAGCAAAGTTTCACCAGCAAGTAGGGAAAACTAAGTACCTTTTCAAATAAAGCAACCTTTTCTTTTTTCTTTTTTTTTTTTTTTTGTAATAGATCTTGACAGTGAATTGATTACTTACATACCTATAAGGTGAAACCTTGCCTTCATTGGATTTAAAGAAGCCAGGCTTTCTTCCAGCGACCTATATAGCTGGGTTATTTATCTTCTTAGAGAATATTTGGCCTGCAGTTATCTGATATCAAGCTGTGATCTCATCAGCTCTCACACACTCAGCAGGGAGGGGCTAAGAAAATACTTCAATGTGAAATCTCTCAAAGCACCCCGAGGGCACGGCAGCCACGGAAGGCGGTGTTTCAGCTGCTGAATGTTTTCCTTCGGCAAGAAGACTGACCCAGTGCCCCACGATGATGCCCATATGCCACCGGAGGGTCATTTGTACAAATGAAAGACAAACTAATGATCTCACTGTGTGGAATTGGAGAAATTAAGTGTTTCTTAAATTGAACACCCCGGCATTTTTTGTGTTCTTGCAGAGAATTGAGGTAACTGCTTTGGAAGAAACCTCTTTGGAGTTCTAGTCCTTTCGAGGAAAAGCAGAGCTGTGTATTTTGTGGGTCAACTACTATTTACAAAATGTGATATTTGTAAGAAAATAAAATGCCTGCTAATTCAGCATATGCATAAACCAACAAAAAGAGAACATCTTATTTTCAGATAGACCAAGGATTTATTTATCATTATTTTCTTTCTCTTGCCCCATGCTCTGCTTTCCTATTTGAGTGAAAATACTTTAACATTGGGGAAGGAAAAGAAAAACAATCAAACAAGACGCCAACTATTTAAATCGCTGTTCGACTCAAAACTGCCTGGCTGACTGTTTTACAAAAAGCTGACTGATAAGCTGCCTGCCTGGGTTTCTCAGTCACCTGGAAACAAGTGGAACATTTGTAAAATATCTACCAGTTCTCAACGGAACATTTTTAATGAATCCAGGATCTTCACATAGCACAATGACATTTGGAAAGGATCAGCTCAGAGTTAAAAAACAAAATAAGGAAATTCACAGAGGGGAAAAAAAGTGGTTTTCATTAGCCAAAGGATAGAAATTCACCTTTGAGTATAAAACTTGGAATAACTTTGGCACAATGAGTTAGATTCTATATCCTGTAACTCAGTGACATGGATATGTACAGGGAATGCACATTAATAGATCCAGAGAAATTAACACCTGACTTTTACCAGGACACACATGAAGAAACTGTCAGAACCAAAATACCAAATTGCACTGCTAAATTGAATCAAACCATTGAAAATCTTAATGCCTTTTATAAGCCTCTAGTGAATTCAAATGCAGGTTTTATAGTCTCTTTTACTCCCACTGAAGTCAGTGGCAGAACTCGACATGGAACCTTTATTGCATCTTTAAGCTTTTGGTATTCTGGTCTTACTTTGATAGGTGGCACTTTGTTATTTAATGACAGAAATTTAGGAGAAAATAAACAGAAGTGAGTTGACATAGCAGTAAGAAAGAGGTATCCCTCTAGGTGCTCTCTTGTGGATTTTTTTTTTTCCCTAAAATGAGCTGGTTTTGTACAAATAACGTGTTCTGAAAGACCTGGATACAAAGAACATTGGCAAGATGCAGTAGATACTGTGCATTTTGTTACTTTGCCTTCAATCTTTACAAATGCTCTTACTTTGCCAGTACCTTGGCTTCTAAGGAAAGCATAATTTGTATCTCAGTTCGAAACACAGATTACTCCTCTATGCACTATTAGGCTTGTTCCTCCACCAGATTATGTTTACACGACACACCATTGGAAATACATTTTCTCTGTGCCAGTGAGTGGTCCAAAGCATCCAAGCATGGATTTTTCATCACCTCATTGGCCACAGGCATGCCCACAGGGCTCTTCTCTCCTATAGCAAGAGCTAGAGAAGAAGTTTAAAAAGGTCCAAGGAAATGTCTAGACGGTAGGAGAATACTAACTATAGAGGCATATAACTAGACTGAATTATTTCGGCCAATTCTTCCTTCTTTACATTAAATTAGGTTTAAGAAAGTCAGGTCTTGTATTTCTTTTTCTGTGAATAGCAGATGTAATATTTAAGTATGTGTCATTTGCTCAAACAACTTCATGTCTATTGGAATTTTGTTCTCCTGGCTGTTAACAGATGCAAAACCTGCACTGCCGAGATTATAAACAATCTGAAATGTGCATGCAATAATGGATTTTTGGAGAATGCACAGGATTTGTAGCAGACAATATCCAACCAATACTATGGAGATGTGTGGCTTCAAATTGGTTTCTGGAGTAAAAAATCCCTAACATTACTGACAGGGTAGTACTACTACCATTATACATATTTATAAATATAAATGGATGAAGAAAGAGAAATGGAAATCTGAGTCCTACTGGCCAATTTTTAACTGAAAACTTTATAACAACTAAACCCACACATCCTGAAGACCAAATCAGTGTTTCTTTTATGTCAATGAACAAAAGGGCTTGCTTACTGATCATTCTAACTTGGTGACTAGGTTAAGAATTAATATAATCACTTTGCTTCTACTTCTTTGCTAGAAATCCTTTGTAAAACCTAATCTTTCTAGTGACTGCATTATTACACAAGCAATTTTAAATGCCTCTCCATTAACAACTTTGCTTATCCAACAATAAAAGACTTGTATTTTTTCTAATTTCTTTAATAGCAAAATCAAGGAGAAGTCACAGAAATCAGAAATTCTTTGAAAATTTGGCTTGCTCCCTTAGAATAGAAGAAATAATACAAACAGTGAGTGTTTCGTAGAAATACAAGGAAAAAAAAATCAGTTTTACTAGTGAGTTACACACTGCAGGGGATATAATCTAAAATAAGTAGGCATAAGGGTGAAAAACCATCTAAACCACATTAATACACAAAAAATAAGCTACACGTTTTAAGAAATGTCAACAGAAAGTCTAAAACCAAGATGTGTTGAGAGGCAAATCCAGATGGTTATAAATCCTCTTTGTACTCCTGTGCTGGGGCACCACTAACAAACCTACATTATTTTCCTAACTATTTTTAGGAAAAAACCATACTGTTAAAACTCAATAACCTTGATAAATAAGACACCCAATATTATTTGGGACCTGTAAAATAATTATAAGGAGATTTTTTAAAATCCTGATTTAGAAGCTAAAAAAAAAAAAATAAAGGTCTAAATACATGGTGTAAAAGAAAAGCTCAACTGTTCATTATAAAGCATGTTCAAATAGTAATTATATTTAATATAACAAAACTAAGGGTAACAGGGGACAGAAAAAAAAGGAAAGATAAAAAGAGCCTTAAGAGGCAGAAAGAAGACTGATCAAAACTCCTGACAGGAAGATATATTAGACCAGTCTCTCAAAGGACATAGTAGAAACCCAGGCCCTGAAACTTTTAAGAACAGAATGGACAAATCACTAGAAAATATACAATAGGGAACAATCTTTCACAGGTAATGAGATGGGGAGCAAACCAACAGAGGTTTTCCAGTTGTGCCCTGACTTCCTAGCATGGGTTCCACACCACTTAGTGTTGCCCCAAGAAACTGATCTAAATCACTGCTCAGTTAGGAATGCTGGAGAAGGGGTGGCGACAGATATCAGAAAGGTAACAGTTGCATAGCAGTGCTTATCCACACAGACATTAGCCGCGTTCTGTGTCCGTGGCAACATTTTACTTGCACATCTCTCCACAGAGACAGCATTTTTATCTTGGGTCAATAACGTCTTCCTAGGGATCGATACAGGCCAGATGCCCAGGTGTTCACGAGAGCTATCGGTTCCTGATGTAAGCACTCCTCAGCAACTGCTGACTCACTGAGAGGCACCGGGCGGACGCAGCTGCCAGAGAGTGGCCCAGGCTCTCACAAGCTCTCCTAATGCAGCATCCCACAGACAAACCAAGGCTTAAAGGACACAGCTAAGGCTGGGAAGGGTTTCGATTAGAACCACATTAAACTGACAGAAAACGAGCCCACGTGCTTTTCTGGCAGCTCTGATATAGACTGTATCAGAAGACAGAGACTTCACGCTACATAGAAATGTAACTCCAGAGTCCAGAATTGCCTCGAGAGAGTATTGGCAGGCTTTGCCAGTAATTAGCCATGAAACACACGTGAATGGAACAAATTTGAAGCCCAGAAAAAAGAGAACAGATGTTGTTCAAAAACGGCAGCAGGAAACTCGCTGTAGTTTAAAATGTTGCCTTCATCTGCTCTTTGCAAAGTAAGTTTTCTTTGGTGGTAGAATCTAATCAAACCAAATTCAGGCTTCTCTCAGCTCAAATACTCCGTGCTGCAGTACAGTCTTTTCAAAATTGCTCTTCAAGTTCATTCAGAAGCTTATCATGAACAAGGTTGTGGGCGAAAACTGCTAAAAATTATTCAGTTCTTATTGCATCTACAGGTGAACTGCATTATCATCTCATTTGCTTTTGGGATGGATGCCAGGATAATTATAAAATAATTTAAGGCCAGCATCATTTATAGAACGTTTCCATAGATATTTTCATTTGGCAGCTAGGCAATTCTTTTGTTAAACACTATTTCCTCTTTCAAAGTGTCTAATAAAATCAGCCTGCAGAAAATATACACAAATACTTTCTCCTTAGCTAACTATCACTATGTATATCAACTGAGAAATGACCAAGTTTGAATTTGTGTATCCCTTCACAAATTCAACCTATGCAACCATCAATGTTATGAAAAAAATTATAACCCATAAAAAATCTGGACCCTCTTTCAAACTGTATACAAATAACACTAAGATATGATTTTTCCCATTTATAAGTTCCAGGCTCCATTTAGGTGAATGTGATTAACAGATAAACCTGTTTCTTGTTTTCATCCCTTTAAAGCGTGATGGTTGAGATCTGCCATCAGTATGTTGAACTAATTACTAATTACTCATAGAGCAGAAAAGAAAATCCTCATCATTTAGCTCTCACAGGATTGCAACATGGCTTTGACCAGAACAGCACCTCCATTTCCCTTGTTTACCTCACAACATGAAATGAAGTTGGCAAGATGAAGACAAATGGCACAATTGCCTACTGCTGATTGGCTAAAGTATTTTGTATATGTTGGAAAACTCAGGACATCCATCCTAATAGGCAGTGGACAGAACACTTTAGCAACTGTGACAGTGCAGGACAGCAATCTATCCCTTGTGGGGTCAGAGGGTGAGGTCAACAGGACAGGATGGCCACGTTATTATCTGGCATATGGGTTGTCTTCTCTGCACTCTATGTGACACATGGCATGTGGTGAACTCTGAGATAGATATCAAAATCTGGAGCTCAACGAGCTGAGCGAGTTGAACAAGAGAGCAAAGAGTTACTTAGAGCATAATTAAGTGCTTGTGTGGCAAAGTAATTGATGTGAACACAGTAATAGAGAGAGAATTAGTAATGCCAGGATCAAGGTTTGATACCAATATCAATAGAGGGTGGACAATGGACAAAAGAAAAAAAAACTTAGTAGCATTTCTTATGAATATATAAAGCTTACCTTTAATAAAAAACACATTAAAATCAGACTACAGGCAGACCTGAATAATTTTGGTATCCTTTGGAATTTCTAGATAATACTATCATTAAACTCCTTGCAGTTGTTCTACAATTAAAGAAAAGGCTGGTATAAATCTGAAGGCAGTAATTCACACTTGTTGGTTCTAAGCTCCCCAGGTATGTACAGCTGACAAAAGGTACCGTGGAGTCAAAAATATTTAAGGTGGGTTGAATCATTTTAGAAGCCATTCACATGGGAACTTATCTACACAGCAATGAGGAAATGAATGTAACTACCTACAAACACACAGAGCTGAAAAACAAATATACATACAGGAACAAAACAGGTTTTGTTAGATTATGAGAAAGATTCCTTATACTGACCAAATAATTGGGTTAAAAATAAGATCCTTAGACTTTTACCACTGCCACTCTCATGATCAAGAATGATTTACAGGTACTGAGGAGCAAAGTCAGTCTTGAGAAGTATTACTGAAATAATACTGAACACTCTGGTTATATGAGTTAGATAAGAAAGTCCTCTTTACTAACCAGCACTTCCCTGTCAATGTGAGCATTCCAAAATCATATAACTCTTGCCAAAGTCACAGAATTTGTTTGAAAATTATGTATAGAAGTTCTGTACATAAAAAGATAAGAATTAATAAACTTTTGTCTTTTCTATGTCTTTGAGTTCACATTTTCAAGACCTTCTTCACAGCTTTAGGTGTTTGTATATTTTTGTTTGTTTCTTTGTTTTTAAAGACTTAGCATTAAAAAACAAAAGGAGGTCAAACTGTTTTAGAGGCAGTAAATTCAATACTTTACTACCTGCCCTAATAGACAAACATTAAACTAGTTTCTTAGTGTCAACTAGTAAAGAGATGAAAAAGATGTTTACACAAAGGCAAAGACTGTCATAAATACCTTTTCTTCCAAGATTTGAGGAAGTAATCAAAAAAACCATCTGTTTCTTCACAGTAGCAATAATTTTTGGATTATTTCTGGAATGTTAATGAATCAATTGGGCTAACTTGCTACCATGCTATTTGTTGCACTCCGAATGAAAGGATAAGTGTGAGAGATGTGCAGAAGCAAAAAAAGCTCATTTGAAAACTTGGTCAAAGCCTTGCTGGAGCAAATGTGAAATTGCCCTAACTTGCATCTCAGCAGATTGTTCCTGCATGTAGAAGGCTGTCTTTGACTTCTCCATTTCTAAAACTGCTGAAGAGCTTCTTCAGCCTCACCTGATCTTATTTCTAATGTTTCACACAGCACTTGCAGCTTCATACATCCTCCTTGTATTTAAAGTGAACAGAGCTGAATTTAAGTAATGAAACAAAAATATTCTTTTTTTTCTGCCATGAGATGCCACCTCTATTATAAAAATGTTGCTACTTCACTTCCAAAGACTTCCACTTCCATGAAATCTATAACATATAATGAACAAATTAAAAATCATAACACTTTATGGAGCAACACACATTTTTCCAAGTCTATTTAAAGAGCTTTTACCATCCATGCAAAGTACCATCATAGTCCTTTCCCACAAGTCACATCTCTAAATGCCAAAAAAAAAAAAAAAAGGGGGAAAAGAAGAAGAGATAATTGATGGCAAGAGCCCTATAGCAAATTTTCCCTTACTGGTGACAAAGGCTAGGGGTAGAGCTGTCACAGTGTGATTTTTATTGTAAGATCTGGAGAAGGATGTCTGTTCCTCCAACCCTCCTGTCTCCGACAACTCATGACAGGGAGCGGGTTCCCCGGGGGCCACGGCAGCATCTGGCTCTGCAGCTCTCTGGTGGCAGCTGCAATCATTTTCAGGATAATCTCCTAAAGGCGGCGTCTTTATTCAGCTACAGATGTCTTCATCTTACATCCTGTTGGATTCCTCAGGCCTAACGCTGCCTCTGTACTCTGGTTTTACCCCTTTGGGTCAGTTTCTCAGTCACTGCCTCACTTGAAAGGTACTGACAAGCATTCAAAAGATGTGCTAGGGAAGAAATTTTTTTTTTTTTTTAGACATTCATCTGTTGGTTTCCAGTTTCTTTTCAAAGGTATTAATGAAACCTTGAAAAAACCATCTAAAGATCCAAGGCTTAAGTAGACTTTCAAATACAAAGCAATAGCAGAAATTTTCTGTTTTGTAAAGAGCGTTCCCTCCTGTTTGTTTTCTACTTGCCACAACAATTTAATTGGTTCCTCTGGCTTCTCTCTTGATACAGTGATTACTTTGTTCTGTACAGAGTCAGACAGATTATTTATGAGGAACTCCAGTGGCAGGAAAGGAGAATATTTCATATTTCAGGTAGTAATATATGGCTTAGCATTAACCATTTTTTCAAAAGTTACTTATTTCTGATCTCTTCCATATGCACTGCTGTATATTCTGCCTTGCATATTTAGAGGTGATTGGGGAGGAACTCATAGATCAAAACCAGCTTTCCCAGGGACTCAAACGCAATAATCTCCTAATCCAGGCCACATTGATACCTGCATGAAGGCCTGCTTTGGCATGCAAAAAACTGAAAAGGCTTTGCAGACCATCACTAGATTAAAAGAAACCAAATACTACCAGTTTCAAACTGTCTGCCTTACAATGAATGCCTTATTGATAAACACCAAAATTCCCGTATTTAGCAAAAGAAAGATGGAAAAGTAACAGGTATTTTGTTTTGTCTAAGAAACAGCATTATGGCTGAAAGTTTGGTTTTTTTCTTTTGTCTTAGATATCAGATTAAAAGGATGGATTACATGTACATATCTTGGATTATTTTGCTGATGTTTTCTTTACCATGAAGCTATTTTTTATACCACCTTTTTTGGCAGACAGCTTAAAGATACACCTTTCATTAGTACTCCTCCTCCGTTCTTTGCTGGTAGCAAGCAGCCAAAAACCAATCAATTTTCTCCCAGCCAATGTATGTTTCAATTTCACTAAATTGATTTCACCACGTTAAAGGAAAACTTGGGCTTAATTTAACAGTCCACACTGAGTGACATCCAGCAACTAATACTATTTGTTATTAAAAACAAATATGAGTTCTACAGTATTATTTTTAGTTTGTTTTAAAAAGGACATCTGATGTTATTTTGATGCTTTGTAAATAAAGACACCTTTTGAAGATCTTTATTATTATTATTATTTTTTTTGACTAGGACTTCCATCCTTCACCCTTCTTTAACTGACATTTTTACCCCGTTATTATCCCTAATATATTCCACAGAGGGTTTTCTCTCCCTGCAAAGAGGGGGAGGAGATCAGCCAAAGGCATACCCCCAACAACTCCAGCCTTCTAAGCCTGCTCACTAGTCAGAAGTGGGTCAAATGGTCCTCACATGAAAGCATCTAACAAGGTCCCAGAGGAGGCTTCCCTTTAGTGGCAGCGGTGAAAAACACCATTTCTCTTCAGAGAAGATGGATACCGTCTTCCTGTGCACGACTGAGGGACTGATACTTGTCACTTTGAACTTCTTATATTCATGGATGCTTTCTGAAATGCTTATATCATTTTGGGAATTAAGTCCCCAAGATCAGGGATGCTGAGCAGTTGAAAAGGGTCTGTTCAAGGGCTAAAAATTATGGGAAAAAAATGGAGTAAAGCTCGGAAGCTTGGCACCGATTTCCAGAATAGCACTGAGGACAACTTCAAATTACATATTTTGAAATTAATAAATTGTGAGGATTTTTAGCCTCTGTGTTTGCTCAACTTTATGCACACACTACCACCCTGCCTCCTCTTCTTTTAAAACTGCTTTACCTTGGATTCAGAGCTCACAGTAGAGACTTCATATGGTAATACAGCATGAGAGAGTCTGAGGTGAAACAAAAGTAAACTGATAAAGGAGTAAAACAAATTCTTTGACTCCTGTAGGGTGGATGTGTGCCAGGTTTTAGTAATTAGGGTCATAAGTAAAGAAAAAGGAGGATCAAATTCATTAAAGAAATAAACTGAGACAAAATTGCATCAAACCACCTATCTGCAGCTGAGCCAGAGGCTTAAGTGAAAAGAGTTCTTCACACAAAAGGGACAATCTGACACTAATCACAGGATAAACCTCACACACAAGTCCTGTATTTTCTTATGCACTTTTATGTGCTAGAATACTCACAGGTTTGCTTATTAGTTACACCACTTCTTCATCTCAGTAGCAAAGCTTGCTGCACCACAGGTCTACCCTCATCACTTGTGCAGTCACATAAATTGCGTCGATTAAACTGAGCAATAACCTCCTCTTGAAGATTTTTTCCAAGCTACTCTATTTTTACTTATTTTCGTCATCACATAATTACACCTTTCAAATATGTGTTTGCATATGAGAAAATGGAAAAAGCTAAAAGAAAAGGTCATAGAAGGAAAAAAAAAGAGGAGGTGTCCTCCCTCCCCACCTTCCCCCATGCACTTTAAATCCCATGAAATGAATGTTTAGCTCAAGGATTTGCTGTTCATCTCAGTGCCCTGCAAGCCTGAGGCAGGATTAGGCCAGACTTGTGTTTGAACAACTGGAGAAAATCAATGGATTTCACCTTATTAATAATTAAAAGACTTTCAAGTGATTAAAACTGTGTACAAAATGTATGAATTATTGTAACTGGAAATGCACATGTGCAAAAGGCTCTCTGAAACAAATGACAAACTAAAGGAAAAGAGCAATTTTCAGGGCACACTGTAGGATTCAGAAGAGAAATAAACCATTTAGCATAGTGCTAATTAGGTATTTACATGTAGCTACACAAATACTTTACATGAACTTTAATTGAAACCTTAACTAACTTCTAGGTGATGTTACAACATGCAGAGTAATTGAAGGCTGAGTCACATTCTCTAAACAGCCTATTTTTTGATAGTTGCTTCTGTCATTAAACAGAACAAGCAAAGCATAAGAGAGGAACATTACAATTTGCTGGGCTAATGGGAATTTTTTTAATAGTAGTAGCCATCAGCTATGTGTTGAAGCAACTGGTTTTTTTTCTTTCTCCCCCTATGCACAGGAATAACAATAGCCAATGATTTTGCATTGCGAGAGTCCTGCCTATTCGGACACTATTAGAACATAGCAGAAGGTGCCATGACATCTGAAAGCCATGCTAAAACTTAAAATAAATATTCAGTTGTATCACTGAAATAAACATCTGCCCTACTTGGTGTCTCAATAAGCAAGGTTTGGAACAACAACTTTGAAAGTTGAAATATCCAAGTTTGATTTAATTTTTACTTCATCTACACTTCGCCAGTGGCTATCGAGAAAAAGGTCTGTTCATGAAAGGGACTTCTGCTACATCTTTTAGTTTGGCTTTCTTTATATCAAAGGATAGAAAAAAACCCTCCTATACTGCCCAGAGTTACAAATATTACCTAAAATATTTCAGCCATTGAAGCATTCCAAGTGCGTGCTACAGACAGACAGACTGCAGAAAGCTTGAGTCTATGTGGGCACTTGAAAACTAAACTTATTGGTTGAAAAGCACCTTGATGAGACCATGAAAACAAACCAAAGTTCACTCAGCCAAGGAAACCAGAAACTTCCCTTTTGCTGTCAGAAAAATTCCTTTCAAACCCCAAGCATGAGTGCAAGAGAGAAACTCAGCCCCGAGAGGTTTCTTTGTACCTTCTAAGAACACATTTTCACTGTGCATCATGCATACAACTGTCATAAAACATGTGGAAGGAAGAGCAGACTGAAAGTGAGAAATGTGGGTTTCATGAGTGTACGCTGTAATCTATACATGTACACTAAATAGATATAAAACACACTCATACATTTATGTGACTACAACTAAACTACAAAAGCTGTTGCCACAATTTACCTTACAAATTGTGTGCCTGCTCTTCGAGATCACATTATGCTCCCACCAAGTTCCCATCCAGCCAGCTTTGTGCCACAGATCTCTCCCCCATAAATCACCCCGAAACAGGGAGTCAAACGATCCCATCAAGCAGGCTGCCAAAAGCAGGACAAACCTCTCCTGGTGCAGGGAGCCCTCTCCCCGTGCCAGCTGAACCGGCAGCTTCTCTGCCCGTATCTCATTAGATTAGGATGTTTGAGCAGCTGCACGAAGAGATTTTAGAAACACAGTTTTGGCTTGATAAACCCCAAATCTACTTCCCACGTCAGCATCCCACATTGCTCTGAACAAGACCTACCCTCGGTGCGCTGAGGTCAGGCTTAGCCCTTCTGCTCTTTTTCACGAGAAAGCCACACTTGTCACTCGTCTTTCTGGCAAGAGTTAACGAGCCACTCCTGCCATAATGAATCAGCAGGAACCAGTAAGCATCTCCACAGAGAAGTGTAACACTTGCTAACAAGACAGATCTACAGAAGAAACCTTTGCCCTGATGTACGGTGGATTTCTTATTTATTATTCCAATTTAATTTGGAGTGCACAGATGACAAGAATCTAGGAAAATGGGAAGACTTGGGAGTCTTTATATCCCTCAGGAAAAGAATTTTTTTTCCTCTTGTACACATCACTGGTGTATTTTTAGCTGTACTATATCATGTTAAAAAAGCAACATAGAGAGATTTGTGTATTTGATTTAAAGCTAAACTAAAGGCATAGAAACTTCTTGTCACAAGACTCTGCTTTCCTCCACTTCCCTGCCAATCCCAACAGCACTTTTCAAATCCCTTCTCACTATGCACACTACCTACTTCTCCTGTCTTCCCCAAAGTATTACCATCTAGCCCATAATTACCCATCTGGAGTTATAAAAACAATTGTGGTATAGGAAAAATTCCATCAAAGAGACAGTCAAGTGAAATTAAAGTTGGCAATTCACAGAATAAGTGTAGAAATTACATCTGAGATGCTGCAAAACTACTGCTCACTTGACAAAAAAAAAAAAAAAGGAAATAGGAAAGTTAGTATGAAGGAAATGAACAGCATCACTGAGGGATTTGGCTGTAAGAAAGCTCAAGGTAATGACAAATGCAGACAAGTTCCTGGGGTAGTGGACGTTAAACCCTGCAAGGCATAATTCTGCCAAGAGCAACTCTTTGACAGCGTTCTAAACATGGCAGTGACAATCCACGTGCACTTCCACGGTTTTAATGGAGACCTAAAACTGCTAAATCCCCTTTCCATTTAAGAGTTACTTTTCAGGAATTTTACTCCTTCATGAAGAGTTTTACAGTTTCCATTTGGTGCACTGAGAGAGGTTTTTCCTGATTTACAGTCAATTTACTGTAAAGGCTGGCTGTAAAAGGACATAAACTGAAGAGCTGTGATAACGTCCCAGCTCAAACTGGAATTTGGCATTTATGCTCAGCACAGGAAGAAAGATTATCCATAGGCAAGTATCTTCCACAAAACTGAAAGGAACCCTGTTTTCCTCATGCAGCTTTGAAAAATAGTTCTGTTTCTTCTTTATAAAATATAAACCATGAAGAAAGCTGTGCTGGAGACAGTTAACATTGTTGCTTTGAACTGGTTTACCTTACTGCTGTTTTCACTAGCTGGTTACCAGAAAATAATATAATTTAGGAAGCGGAATGAACACTCAGCACATACCAAGAGCTGCTGAATGATTACACTTGATCTTCAAAAATATTAAAAACATTTAAGTAGTGGAGGTTAATTCCTATGCTTAGAGGGTGTCCAAATATACAGCAGGTCATTATGAACAGTAGAAACCTGACCCTACTAAATTAAATAACTGAACTTCCACTGACTCCAACAGGCTTGAATTTCACCCACTGTAAGTGAACAATACTTCTTATTCCTTTAACTTTCCATGTCTAAAAAGGCTCTACCAACGTGTAAAGAATAAGACAAAGAGAACGTAAATATTTAACAATGTTTTAACACTATTTAATTATAGTTATCCTTTTCCTGTTCTGATGTCTTTCTTACTGTTCTTTAAGAGCATAGATTTACCTGAAAAACCCAGGCTCTTGCTGGTTTTGCTTCAGCTTTGCTTTCCTTTGCTTCAGTGCAAATCAGGATTGATTCTAGTGAAGAATAGTGGAACTTTTGTTCACAATTGGCAGCCAAGTTACTGCTTGGGCAGGATTTAAAGACCTCAGTGCAAAAGGACCATACCATACAGTTATTTGTCCTTCTGCTTAATAGCAAAACCCCTCAGCTAACAAAATCTGTGGCTGCTACTCTGGAGATTTCCAAAAGCACACCAGCAGATTGGTGCATGCCCTTCAGAGGCTTCCTGCTGAATGCTGGGTCATAGTCAAGGCATTTATGTCTTGATTTTAACAGCAAGTACAGACTTATCCTGGTGAAGTGTCTGCAACGAGGCTCACAAGAAAAAGAAACCAACCTTTCTCAGAAATGGTGGGAATCAATTCAGGGAATACTGGAACAACTTTAACTACACTGCCCTGTAAGTGCTGTCAGAAAGGGAGCTGAACAGGAAAAAATGAACAACATCTATAGCTGCATTCAGATTTCAGATCCCTTATCAACCATATGGCCGCAGCAGGCTGCAAAGGCAGCACGAGAAGCATCCAAAACACATCAGGAAGGAGCTGTCAGGGCCTGGTGGCCAGGCTGAGCCCCCCTGCTGCCTCTGGCCAGGCCAGCCTGCAGGTGCCAGTCCTTGCAATGCCACGGCAGCCCTGGTCCTGCTGCCCACAAGCCCAGCCCCAAACAGAGGCCCCAGCGTGGCAGAAGGAACGGGGCAAGAGTGGGACAGCAAAAGGGAACATTAATTTTTATCTTTGTAAATCTGTGCTTGCTCCTACAACCAGACCTTGTGCCAAAAGGCAGCCAACAGTAAGTCTGGCAATCTGCTGCGACTGAAGATTAAAAGGATTTTGGAAACAGTGCACACTATGGAATTCTGACCACTTCAGGCCATCCTGACACTAAAGTACCAAATATCTATGCTTCAGCTCAACAGCTCCAGAGCTTGTGCCACAAGTGCTGCTTCCCCTGATGCCTGCTTTCACAGTTGTGCCAACACAGTAGTTTGTGGGACCACACCGTGACACAGCTCAGGAAACCTGATCTAACAAATCTTCTCTTGTGTCCTTCCTGAAAAATATGTTGAGTGACTGCTTGATGGAACTGAACCATGGTTCCCAGCGTGGGGCCACGACCGCATCTGCCAGCACACCTGAGAGAGCCAGTGTGCCATAGCCTGGCAAGAAACAATGGATGCATCAATATTTTCGGGGGATACTGCTGCCAAACATGGAAACTGGCTCATAATTACAGGCTGCCTAGCATAGCCTTTCCATATTTCATGACAAATTGCTTTTGTCATAGATCTTTCTCTAGTAGCACCACCCCAAACTGCAATTTGCCTGCTCTTCCAGAAGTGAAATCTCTACTCTCTAGTCCTGCAGTTACAGATTCTAATCATCTGTTCCTTACACTCCTGTGTTCTTTTATTTGCTATGTTTTATCCTCCTTTTAAATTTTAAATGAACATTTAAAATTAACATTTAAAATTAAATAAGCAGAGCAATTACATTTGTGCACTGAAACCATATCATGCTTTAGCACTGCATAACAATCAAGCAACTTAATGGTACCTCAACTTGCAACTCACAAGGCAACATTTGAAATACGTGCTGCAGAAAAGGGGTCTTAAAAACAAAATGCAGTAACTGCATCCAAAGATGGTGTGTAAAAAAACCCCCAAACAACAAAAAACAAACAAACAACAACAAACACACACACACACACACAAAAAAAA
>WEKY01063543.1:224751-254073 GCA_013390045.1 Picathartes gymnocephalus
AAAAAAAAAGAGAAGCATTGGCATTACAGTACACAGACTTTTCTGCCCTCAGGTCCAAAGCCTGGTTCCATTAAAAAAGTGGCACAAGTCCTGCTTTAAACGTGATCATGTTTTGTCTTCATGCACAGCAAGAGAGCAGAGATGTCAGACCACTACTCAGTGGTCCTGGTAGCCTGGATGCTGCATTGCAGTGACTCCAGGCAAGTTGAGGGAAAGGTTAGGAGAGGTGGGTTTGGAAAAAAGCTATCTAAAAATCCTAAGATGTGGAAACAGAAGTTTTGGAAAGATCTTTACATAAAGTGGCCGTACAGCTGCCTTCCCTCTGATGATGCCATCTCAGTGCATTCGCTACAAGAACACTTTTCGCAGGTTTTTTTCTTTAAAAACATTTCACTTTAAGCAGTCACAAGTTCAAGCTTGTGATTATGTAGCTGTGGGTGTTGTAGATGCTGTAGTACTTGCCTCAAGGGAATGACAAATGTCAGTAAGATGCAAAAAATAGACCCAGTGTGAAATCAAAGGAATACAGGAAGTTTAGAAGGTATCATTTAAGAGCTCCTCATGCAGAGTTGCTCAACTGAAAACAGCTATGCAATATCCTCAGAAGATCTAAGTGAGACACAAGAGACTGAAAATCTGATAATGGCTTTAAGGGCTGGCAGAGCACCCTGGAATACTTTAAACCTCCTATAGATTCCATGGAAACAGGAAATGTAAGGACACCATCTTAAGCATTTTAAAAGACTGATTTATGAAGAATTCAGGAGAAAACACCGGTGTCTTGTTAGGGAAAAAAATTACCCCGTGATCTCAGAGTCTTTGAGTTGAAGGGAAAAAAGGGGCATCAAAAGACCAGGGTTTATCACACTTGCCATTTGGGACTGTGCTAATCAGCAGAGGGAAACAGAAGCACATTCATCTTTGCACAGACTCGCCACTGAAATAATCTCTGCAACACCCACTGCTCTGATAAAAAGGACACTTTAGCCTAACAAAGCTTTAAGGCCAAGCAGTACATGGAAACAAAGCATGGTTATTTCTGTTACTTCTCTTGTTTCCCCAAAATCCCCATCTGCTGTTTTTCTTTATGATGTTTTTTCTTTCAACACTTGCTTCCTTTGTGTTCCTTTATTTTTCAGTTCCTCAATTTTATGCACTACTGAAACCGTTTTCCCTTATTTTCTCTTTACTTCTGCAGCTCTGATCACTAAAACGATACCTCTTCCTCCTCTGAAAGAACCCAAACATCTCAATCCTGACACATATAATTAGCTGTTTTCCCCTAAAGTGATATATTCAAGAAAAATTATGTCTTATAGCTGTAATTTCATGACAGATTCAAGGACACAGATTCAAATCAGGACTTTACTTCACTCACACTGAAAGTCTAATCTCAGTAATTATTTATTTAACTATACTGTATATTATGATAAAATGGTACAGAACCTGAAGACCACCCCTAAAATGGGGGGTGGGGAGGAAGGTCCAAGTTTGGTAAAGAAAACTTCTCACAAGAAAAATGCAAAAAAGCAAACATATGTATTTCATCTGAGTTAGAAAACAAACCCAAACGTAATTTTCCTTGGTGTTGCCAAATGCAAACTTTCCCATTCACTTCTGCCAGCTAAGCAGGACACTAAGGTAAAGCCCTGTGTTAAATATTGCAAAGCTTTGATAAAATGCAAAATAAATGCTATTATTTGCTCACAACAGTTATAATAATTTTCAGTCATTTACATTTTCATTTGAAATTACCCAGGAGTTTCAAATTATTCAGAATTATTCCTTTAAAAAAACCCCAACAAGACAAACAAAACCAAACAGAAACAAACCAAACCTGTTCTAGACAAAGTGTTGGAAATGCTGTTACACAGACTTGAGATGATCACTTTTCATCTTGTTGAACCACTAATAATCCTTGCAATATCTTTTGGGCCTTAATTCAAAGTAGCAAAAATGAATGTAGTATAGATAGAAAAGATGAGAAGGGACTGTACACATCACTTTTTGATATGTTTTGGTGGTCCATGGCAGTGCCACCCATGCACAGGTGACCTGTTCAGGACCTATTTGTGTGTGACACAGACTGGCACCTGCCAAAGCAGTGCAGGGAACTGCATCATCCTCTGACCCCACAAAGCTGCCAGGGCTTCAAGGCAAGGCTCACAGCTATTTCTGCATGCACAACCCACAGGTGGGGAGAGGCCACGGAGCAGACAGGGCAAGATCATGCTGTTACAGTCCATCCTTTTATCCAGAGACCCATATGTTGAATTCATGTCAGTTGCCACCAGTGCAAACTAATCTGCAACCAAAAATGAATCAAACTCCAAAGTTTCTTTGCAGCTTTGAGTTTTCTTACAGAAAAAATAATCTCCATCCTGAAGTTAATTATCTGTATATCCACTTCATTATATGCTGGATGGCCTTAAGCACCACCCTCGGCTAGGGAAGCTGAACCAGGAAAATCTGGTTAGCATTCTGTGGAAGACTTCAGCAGGTCCTATGAAGCTGGTTAACATCACCAGCCCAGGGGCTGGGAGCAGGCAGGGCTGGCAGGCAGCAGCAGGCAGGTGAACTGCTGCGTGTCCCATGGGGAGCTGGCACAGATGGGAGCACTCCCTGCCCTGGGTGCGGCTGCAGTCGGTGCTGGTCAGTGGCACGGTGACAAAACTGGGTTAAACAGGGCTCTGAGCTGATCTGTTCTGACAGTGACCACAGCCTTAAGACCAAGTGTTAAAGGAACAGTATCAAATCCAAATTGCCCCCAAATAAATTTTTTGAAAGAGCTATCCTTCCTAAAGTAATAGGAGGAGGAAGTATCGAAAAATCCCAAGCATATCAAAACTCATCACCGTTAAAACCAGCATAAGTCCCTAACATAAAACTTTTTATGTGAAGTCATTATTACTTTGTAAATATGGGTTTTTTTAAGCTTTTATTCAAAACAAACAGTATTTGATAGTGACAAAATTTTGACACAGTGTCACTCTACAACTTTTAAAAGCACACTATGCTGCTGCAGGTTTTATCTTACCTACTTTCATTTACTACTTGACAGCATACCCATCTCACTAAATAACTGAATAAATACCTAATACTTGTATTTTTATTGTCAAATTATGACAACGTGAATGGTAAAAAACTAGCAAGAGAAGCATGATGTGTTAAAAGTGAAATCTCTTTGTTTCTGTTTTGAAGAAGGATATGCAAACATGAATCATACATCTTGCTTCTGCTACAGTAACTCAATATCCTCTGCTTGGTTAAATAACAGACACTTGGCACATACAAAATTGACATTCTTGCCAAGAACTGAAATTTGCAGCAACTCTGAGCTCTGTTGAAACCCCACTGTTGATACTTTAGTTGTACACAGCACTCCACCAGGATCAGCTGCAACATGTTAAATGAGTATTCAAAATCAGAATGACTATTTAAATCTCTCTCCATCTCTGAAGCACTTATACTAAAGCTGAAGAGTTTTGAAAAGATCTTCAGGAGAACAGAAGGTTCTTTATGCATTGTACAGCATTTAAAAAACACCAGAAATGTACACAGAAATGCCAGAACCTGTGTGTGTTCTAAAAGTTTGGCCAATAGTTGCATCAACACCACACCAATCCATGTGGTGCTCCAGGAACAGGTCCGAAGTCAGAGGTGCTACAAACACATCTTAAAATAAAAATTAAAATAACCCAGTTGTCTTATGCTTTTTAATCAACCTATCTCAACATAAGTGAAATATATGAAGACTGTCTAGACATCTAACCCTATCTCTGTCAAGCTGCTACAAGAGTCCAAACGGTTGGCAGTAGTTTCCTCCTGAGTGCTACAGAATCTTGACTTCTGAATTCCTATTACCCTTTGAGAAGGAGCAAAGCAGGCCTCTGTGTAACTGATTCAGCGCTCAGATACCTCCTTGCTCTGGTTTAGCTTGAACAGAACTGACAGAAATGACTTTAAGATCTCTTTTCACGTATCTATTCACTGTGAATAAATACATCTGTAGCCTCTTCCCATTCACATTGTGAGCTTAGAGCTTCATTCCTTCAGCAGAGCTCAGTCCCTGTGTGTATGGGGCAGTTCACTTATTTCTATACTTCTCCTGCAAACATTTTCCTGATTTGCATTTCTTTATAGCTCTGAGATGTTCAGAGCTGCCTGTGTGCACAGAGCAGGGCTGCATCTATTAGTGATGTGCTGCCCATTTGGAGGCACAACCAGCACTGCCTTTACTCTGAGTTAGGAACTATACACATGAAGACAAACGTAGGATTAGCGTACCATTTGGGGAAGCAACTAATTGGAGAGGGAAACCTACTCTAACTCTTGCCGTTGTCCTGATTACCACACTTTATGATTTAGCCTAGGATGACATTAATCTTTTGTTAGGAAAAATTATGATTGTAGCCTTTTCATTGCAGATTGAGGATGCTGAGGGACAATCTAGGTAGATAATGCTGCTCTTGCTTCCCAGCTGCTTGTTTCCCAACCAGGTAGATTAAGAGTAGTTTAACTCCAGTTAAAAGAATAAATATTTCCTATGATTTTTTTAAAATTCGTATGTCTATTATCTGTCTTATATAAAAGACCACGTAACTTTAGTAAAAGAACAGAGTTGGACCTGAATTTGTAACTTTGAAAAAAGGAAATGACAAGTTAGGTTTTACTTTGCTATGACTTCTTTGCCAGCACTGTTAAAAGAATGAGGCTGGCATACCATTCCCTAAAATATGGGTACCTTGTACCATTTTAGATGCCTGGGTGTACCTAAGACATTTGCATAGGGCTGGCAGATATGATTTAAGGGAAATCTACTGCTGGATAGGTCAAAGTTGTGGAAGAGAGGAATATGTGATGGCCACTCAAACAGAATACTACCAGTGAACATTAGCTATGCTGAGGTGACTGAATAAGATGTTAAAAGTCAGATGACGGGATCCAGTGCAAAATGTAGAGAGCTGGAAGTTGAGGGCAACATGCAAGATCAATGGTCAACCAAGATCTAGTCAGTACAGTCACACAGGTCTAGAGGGATTCGGTAAGCCGGCCAGAGATGCCTGCTTCACGATACTTTCTTGGTTCTGGTGCCTTTACTGACTGCAAAGGGAATTCACACCCATAGTTCACCTTACCCTGAGCCTCCCCAGCTGTCTCTGCACGCAGCCCACGCCTGTGCCTCAGAGAGCCACCAGCCAGCCCTGGCCTTGAAGAAAGGTGTGCTCTCCCTGCTCGCCGTGCCCTTGCTGAGGGCGTTATCGCTGCAGCTGCCGGCGCTGGGAACGGCGATACACGGGGCTGCTCCGGACCATCCTCCCACCTCCCAGCCCTGCCAGCCTGCCTCTGCCTGCTCTGCACTGGCCCCTCCTGCACAGGGGGCTTGCCCAGGCCCCGGGGGGCTCCAGCTGGCCAGGGGTGACTCGGGTCACCTCTGCTTCCTCCCTGCCTGACAATTTGTCCCTGCAGTGACACGGCTCGAAGCTGTAATTTCTGCAGCTTACTCCATCAAAACACGCTTCTCTGATAGTGCCTTTCTCCAGGCGTAGCTGAACAAGAGGGATATAATTCATTTGCAAAATGCCCTTTATAATTCCCTGCAATTTTGCTCTTAAAACTGTCAGTAAAGAAAGTAACTGTCACTGTTTAATACCTATTAAACTATAGCTCTAATTAAGAATTCTGTAATCGAGTTATAAAGTTCCATAATGATGATGTCTCACATGACTATGATTTCGGTTGCAAGAGAAGCAATTTCTATAATATAAAAGTGTAAAACAAAGAATCAAAGAAGTAAGTCAGTAGTTTGTACATGTTTATTTAAAAAATAAAAAATATATGTATTAAAAGAGCATTGGCAAGGTCTAAGTAAGAGAGTTTGCTGTGTTAATTTCTTCTTATAATTAAGACAAATGTGTGGACTCTTATTTTTTCCACTGAAAAAGTCCTAGGTTTATTACACATTGCACTTTAATTATGCACTTACTACAGTGAAATGCCACATCTGACTCATGATTTAGATACTCTGCAATAACTAAATAGAATTACTGCAGAAAAAGTCTCAACTGCATTTTAAGCATCAAGGAAGTGTAACAATCTTTCTTAATTCATCCAGTTTCTAAATATATATGTATTTATCCAAGACACTAACAAAAACTTGGAGAGCTTTCACCTCTTTTCTGATAAATTTCTTTGTCAGCTCAAGTTTGGAAAATCTAGGGAGACTCCTTGCCTTACTTCTAATCTTTGAAGAAAACTAAGCCCAGACCTCCTTCTCCATCATTTCTTTCCCTTCCTTTGTCAATTAGGAACTCCTGCAAGAGTGATTTTGTTGTTGTTGTTTTGTTTTTGTTTGTTTGTGTGTGGGGGGTTTTTGTTGTTGTTTGTTCGTGTTTTTCTGGTATTTTGTTTGTTTGGTTTTTTTTTTTTTAGGCTCTTTTCATCATGGGACAAAAAGTATCCACTTAGCTGGCTACAGAAAAAGAAAAATGTAGCTAAAGTGTCCTCGGAAGAGAAGGAAGTGGTAAAATAATAAAATGCTCTCTTCCATTTAAAAATTTTAAATTAACTTCTGAAAAACAAGCTCCTGCAGTTAGGATTATTGACTCAATGTTGCACCTTGTTCTCCTCACCTCCAAACCCTAAGAGGACAGGCTCAGAGACAAAGGCTGGTCACATACACTACCCAGGGCTGAAAAATGAGGAGTTAAGGAGAGCTTAATTCTTTCCTTTCCTTCCATTGTGATGGTAATGAGCATTTTCAACTGTGAAAAGTGACTGCAAAATGGTTATAGGGTGCCATTGCCTTTTTCTTGTGTATTTACTGAGACAAATTCATCTGAAGCAAAACCAAGAATCCAGACCAAGCAAAGAATATCACTATTTTAGAGCAGGATGCCCAAGCAATGGAATGAATACCCTAAAGGAAAGCAAATTATGGCGGCTGCCCTTACAATAATGATTAAACCAGACCAGGAAGTGGTTAAAGTCTATGTATTCCACTTTAAAGACTCCCTCCCTACTTTTGTTTCTGTCTGCTTCAGGTTATATTTTTTAGCTTCTTCATAACCGATTTAAGTAAAAAGCTTTCACTGAAAAAAAGGACAGATCCAGAAGCACTTAACTGAGACTATGATTTTGCAATTCTCACAAGTGTGTCCTCAGCTAAGATTGCCTTAAGCAACTGGCCTCAGGGAAACTGACCTACAAGCATGTATTTCAGTTGAGTTTAATGAGATTTGGATGATGCTCTAAAAATAAGAATTGTAATTTGTAGTCCTTGAGAGATGTCAATAATGCATTTCTGTAATTCCACAGCCAATACCTCTTTCAAAATATTTACAGAAGAGGGTGCTCCAATTCTAAAATATTATCTTAGTAACCTCACCTTGAAAATGCACGACACTAAACCCCCATGCAAGTTATTTCTAACCACATTTCAGAAAAGAAATAAAACTAGAAAGGATATGTTTGAAAATAAAGAGGAAAAAATGCATGGGAAAGACACAAAAAAAAGCATGAATTGTCTAGAAAGGTATTCATTTTTTTCTCAAAATTAAATTATTATTTTCACATTTTAGATAGATCAGTACTGAATTATGTCCAATTATGTTATTTTACAGGAAGCAGGCAAAGCCAGGAAGAACATACCCCTATCAAATAGACTGCAGCCTTAATGTTCTGTGTTCTTGATGTCACCTGTGCTGGATTCCTGCTTTTCTGTTAACAAGGAAGAGGCTCAAATTTGTGTGGACCTATTAGAAGAAGCTTGGGTACCCAAAGAAAAATCACAAGTGGAGTACTATTTTCTGGCACAGACAGTGGGATTGAGTGCACCCTCAGCAAGTTTGTCAAAACCCCCAGGTTGTGTGGTGTGATCAACACTGTGGGGGGAAGGGATGCCCCCAGAGGGACCGGGACAGGCTGGAGAGGTGGGTCTGCGCAACCCTCATGAAGCCCTGTTGGAAAGAGTCCAGAGGAGCCACAGAGATGCTCAGAGGGCTGGAGCACCTCTGCCATGAAGACAAACAAGAGCGTTGGGGTTGCTCAGTCTGGAAAAGAGAAGGCTCTGGGGAGATCTAGCAGCCTTCTAGTACCCGAAGGCACTAGGGACCCACAAAAACCTGGAGAGGAGGAACTTTTTCCACAGGCCTGTAGGGATAGGACAAGAGGGAATGACTTTAAACTTAGGGATGGTAGGTTTAGACTGGATATTAGGAAGAAATTGTTCACTGCAAGGGTGGTGAGGTCATGGAATTGTTTTCCTAGAGAAGTTGTGCATGACCCATCCCTGAAAGTGTTCAAGGTAAGGTTGGATGGGGCTTTTAGCAATCTGGTCTAGTAGAAGATGTCCCTGTCCATGTCTGGGGAGTAGGGACCAGATGATTTTTAAGGTCTCTTCCAACCCAAAGCATTCTGTGACATTCATACGAACCTTTAACCCCTGTACACGGAAGAAGCATTCTACTACTCTTATGATTTAATAGTCTCACTAACAAATGACTGGGGAGAAAATACAGTGGTTAACACATATATTAAGTCTCTTCTGTGTTGCAAATTGTTCATCAGATTATCATTCAGCTTTACAGATAAGAAACATTTCTCCCTCTCCATCCCTGCTCTCAGAGAAATCCTGCAGAGATACACACACAGAAAGAAATACACAGATGATGTATCATAAGAGCTGTCAAGCACTGGTGAACTCTGGAAGTCCAAGGGTTAACTGGAATGTAGCATTCCTTTGAGAGGATGAAAAGAATAAAGTTCTGGAAGCCAGAGGTAATATTTCAGCCTCAGATTTTATTAGACTCTGTTTCATTCCTAAGCGTTGTATGTCCCATAGAGCTGGAGAAATTACTATCTCTGGTTCTCAAAGTCTGAAATCCTTCATCTTTCTCATAATCCCTCAGTAGGAAACAGAAAATCACTTTCAACATCTCCATAACACCTTTAATTTTTCCTGTTGAATGTTCTTTTTATTGCTCAGCTAAGAAAAGTGCCGAAGTCTCAGTTATTACTTATTAGTCCATACCAGTTTATGACTTCTTTTAAAATATGGTGCTTCCATTCTCCACCTATTTGCTTTGCACACCACTATATACATATCAGCCCATCATTCTTTTCTTTCAGAAAGGGTTTGGAGAAGGAGCTGTAAGAGATGTGTGACACAGGATCACATCAGTCCAAGAGCCTATACATGCACCTAATTTGGTGTCATCAAATTGAATGCAAATGTCAAGTTCCCCTTCTAAAAAAATCAGTGGGATGAAAACACGCATTTAAATCACTGATTACATTCTCAGTAGCTTCCATAGATGGTGAAAGATAAGAAATTTTTAATGGGAAATGAAAATTCCCATTTTTAATGGGAATTCCACTGACTGGAAGATGATGTTAATGAACGTAAGAGTTCAGTTCCCACTGAATGAAAAAAAAAAAAAAACCAAACCCTAGAAGTTAATGGTTTTACAGGGAGAAACAACAATAAAATACGTTATTTTATGGAATAACATATTCCATAGAAGTCCCCTGTTGTGCCAGGGCTACCAGACCCATGGATCCCTATTAGATAGTTCAGAAACCAAGATTTTCCTGCATTTTAAACAGTGGAGGGCAGGGGGAAAAAAAATCAATCCAAAACAAAATTAATTTAACCCCAAGAGGCACGCAGTGGTACAAACAGGGCAGAACTATGTTGCTCTTCCATGCTATAGCCTCTGTTGCTGAGCTGAGCACTGAAATGCCTAGAAATGCAACAAAGACAATAGCTCATCATATTAGCTCCTCTCTCCCTAATATTTAAACAGAAGAACATCCCAAAACGGATGCAATGGTGATCAGGGTTTTGGGTTTGTTTTGTTCTTTTTTGGGTTTTTAAGTCTGTATCTATTATCTTGGTATGCTTTTGCATGCCTTATGTAATCAGTGGTTCTCCTCCATACCAACCTCAATGTCACCAAAGAAATGGAACAACTAATTCTTCAGGAGGCAGATACAAACTCATTTCCTTCTATTTCTGTTTTCTGGCTTTTTGTCCTTTAATTCTTTCTGTGTCTTTCACCATAATATAACTGTTCGCAAAAAGAAGTGATGTGTGAAAGTATTTCTCTTTCCAATTCACATCCTGAGTTAGTCAAAACTTTCCAGATCTTTTTTTCATTCCCTGTTCATTTTCTTTAAACAGCGTGAAAGCTGCAGACATAGAATAGACTAAAATTCAGATTCTGTTTATACATTTTGGGATACCCCAATATTCCTTGCCATTTAGTGGTCTTATACGTAGATGCTTCAAGTCTTTCCTAAATTTCACCTTGCCTAACATCAAAAATAGGATTTAATTTCTCTTCTGAAAGAAAGTATTTCAGAAAAGTCATCCTCCATTCCTTTACTTTCCATTCATGGCAACTTTAACCAGACACTATAATCCCACTGTAACAGCTTATGCTTAATAAAATGTCTGAGCTTTAATTCATTTGCTTTTAAAAACACGCACTACTGAAAAGAAACAGAATGAAAAGCAATACAGAGAGAGCAAAACAACAGCAACATCTGCATCTTCAAGTCTATTTTAGATCAACACAAGTTAGTAGCTTAGTTTTAATGGCACTGAGCTGCTTTATGTTGATGGCCTGCTGTTACTGATCCTGAGAGCATAATGAAGAGCATTAAGTGTTTAAACATAGATGTCAATAAAATACACAGCAAATAATGGCCGATAGCGGGGGTTTGCAGAGATCTGCTACCCTGATACAACTCGTAATAGACCATTAATGAGGAACAGAGCAGAGGAAATTCTGATAGGAGGGATTGATCAAAACAACTCAGACAGCCTCCCATTTCTGACAGAGGGCTTTTCTAAATGAAGACATTATAGCCCAGAAGACTTGGCTGTGAATTTACAGCACGCTGGTGACTCCCCACAGACTCCAGGCCTGCACGTGCTACACTCAGGCTGGTGACACTGAGCAAGCTTCCCCACGTCACATGTTTGGAATTGCATGAGGGTCAGAGGCAGATAGTGTGTGGATTAGCTGGAATGCTATAAATGCCAGTACAGCTTATTGCAAACCAATATTTCCTTAATTAGAAATTGAAGTTTATACAGCTCTTGTGACAGCTCTTTCCTATGATGAACACAGATGTGCACACCGACAGGATTGGAGGGAAATGGTGGGAGACTATCTTTATGCAGATGCACACATGTATCAGACCCTAAAAACTAATCCATTATTTACTGCCTTTTCTATTTCTCTGACTTTCCAGGTAACAGTGATGTATTCAAAGTGCTGATCCAGACAAAATCCCTCATATTAAGCACTCAGTCTTAGCATTGTAACTTCTCACCTGAGGACAGGAAATGTTCTTCACTGTCTTCAAAAGCTGCAACATTGCTCAAACTTTTAAAAATCTTATGCTTATCATTGGTTATGCTAATCATTATATGTTCCTCACTGAATTTTCATGGTATTAATCATGTGTGCCTCTGGAAAGAAATGCCACCTAAGACTCCTGCAGGAAGCCAATGGGTTTCAATGTAGTTACTCATAACTATTTTGGCTGCTCATAAATTATTTATTAAGACTGCAGGTACCAAACAGCAAGCAGCCAGACTGCTCAGTAGTAACCTATCTAAAATGCTATCTGGAAGACAAAATAATATGATGTGTGCAGAAAAAGGAGAGAGAGGGGACTCAGCTGTAAGGTGAAAACAACAGGTGATCTCTTGGTATTCAGTGGCACTTGATTCTTCATGTTTCAGTGTCTCTCTGTAACACATCCCTGACATGAAGTGTAGCACACTTTGCTACTAAAGCAAGCATATATATGTGCACACACACACATCTATATGCTTATGCACATCTGTAAATACAAGCAGTGAATTACAGAATCCCCAGTGTGTAAGACCACATCCAGCACAACTTCAAGCCATGGGAAAGGAGAGAAATAACCAGGAAGAAATGGTATCTCATGTGAAGTTTAATGACACAGGAATCAAACAGCAGCACATGAACACTATCAGCTCGTAAGCCCTGCTCCAGCTACAAGGCTGTTACGGGATTGAACTGCTGGGTCTTGACATGAGCTAGAATGCACTATGAAGAGAAAGATGGAAATTGTCAGACTATTCCTACTTGAAGTAGTAGTAGTAAAAAGAATAACAATAAATCCTTTAATTTTTGTTGCTTGCTGAATGGAAGGAAACAGGAGGAATACAGAAGGTAAAAATGTCTGCTTGGAAAGAATCATGTCAATAAACATCAAACATTTTGAACAATTTCCAGGCTTTCTTCAGGAAGATTTAACTGGCTCCACAAATTCTCTCCAAACACAATTAGGCCTGACAGCACTTCTGACTTGCTGTCCCTGACTATTTAACCAATTTCTCAAGACTAAGAGAAACAGTCCTCTTGTAACACTGGAAAGATATATAATCTATTCATGGCCTTCTTAATATAGGAATTCTATTTTTTTCCCTGATTTTCTAGTTCTCTCCCATTTATTATATTCTCAGAATGATGCCTCCAAACATGACACTGAACAAATGAAGGTTCTTCTTGCAAATATCTGTTGCAATGTAACTTTCCTTTCAATGGATTACACATTTCAGCTATGTTTTATGCACACTTCTTAAGTATAACCTCATTTTTCTTTGCCTAACCATTACTCACAATCCCACATTTTCTGCAAAAAAAAGATCTTAAATATGATTCCAAGATGTAGAAAGATAACAACACAGTCTTGCTAACCTTTCCTCTAGTTCCACAGCTAATTTGTCATGTTGATAGGAATTATAGCCAATTTTGGAAACTACATTATTTAACATACACTCACTGAGCATTCTGAACTCCAATGGAAGTCACTGATTCCTCCTGAAATACTCACCTTACCACAACTTGTCATAACAACCTGTGTCATCATTTTGCTCAAAACTCACTAAGGATTAGTCTGACTCCTTTCTCCTCTGTAATGTGTAGTCATTCAGAACTATTAGACTCAAAAGAAGACCACACCAATTCTCTCTTGCTGTCTCTCTGTTTGAGCCATCCAGTTCAGCAAACCTTGTGGTGAGGGTGGAACTGTGCAACTCTAGACCTGTAACATTCACTGCATTACAAAAAATGTGAAAATTCAAAAATTCAAAATAGCAAACCCAGAGGCATCTCTCTATAACCTTTTGGGATAAAACCACATATTTTTCTAATTCAATTTTTTGCTAGTATTAATACACAGTGTGTAGAAGAAAAGATATTTCCAAATGCACACAAAAGGTGTTTTCTACAGTTGTCTCCTTTCTTTTTTCAGTACCATCCAAAAGTACAATACCCAAGACAATATGGCTGAGCATCATTTAAATAGAAACTAAGTGGAAACCTAATGCAAAAAATCTGAAGTGTGGAAAACAGTCTGGTTTTGTTTGCTAAGTGGCCTCACACTAAGCTTTTGATCCAGGTGTTGTGGGAATGGAACTGACACATACTACACTTCCAAGATTTTAATGATGCCCAGAGCTTTCATTTTCTTTTACGCTCTGACAATGGGAAACATGGTCTCCTTATGTACGACATAAAATCTAATAAAGAAGCCAGCTGTTCCTTCCCTGGTGAACCCTGCAACTCCAGGCTGAATACAGGTTTTCTGAGAAAAAAAAAATGCGGAGTAATTGCACTGTATCTCGAGTACAATACACTCGACTCTTTTTACTGTCTACGTATATCAAGCACACAGAAAACAAGTGCAGAGCGGACAGGTATAAACCAGCAAAATTTTCACCTGCTTAACAGCTAGCAGGTTTTACATAGTTTCTTGGCTTTCCCTATCACAGTATCTTATACCATATCTGTTCCCTCCCAACATCTTTCCAACATCTATTGCAATAATGCAAACTGATATATATGTTCTGCCAAATGCTGGCTGCCTACTGAAACAGCCGAAGCAAATATTATACAGTAAGGGTGCTAACTGAGAGACCCTCCAACACCACGGGACAAGTTTTGCTCTTGGCAACAACACCAAGACTGATAGTTTTGAGACCACAACCTCAGGACTGCTTCATTTTCCATTCTTCCTTCTTGCCGTGGTCTAAAACATTCACAAGATTATTACAATATCTGTATTGCAAAGGAATGTTTTCCAGCTGCAGAAATGCTGCTCAGTCATGTTGCTCTAAGTGCCATCATGGGGACATATCCACACTCTGTTTGGAGGACAAATGAGGGAACTACCAGAACTGTAGCTCCTGTATTTGAATTGCAATCCTTGATCTCAGCTATGAACTGGCAGCAACAGTGAAGAAATGTCAAAGAAATACAGTTTTAACCATCAGTTAAGCTCAGTTTTGACTTAGCACACACATTCTCTTCTGGCAGCTCATGCTTCCAGTGTGTGCCAGGGTTCCGTCCTGATCTTTCTTGCCTGGGCACAGTCAGGTACCCTGAGATGGCTCAGATAGGACAGAGCCTGGGCTTGAGGGTGAGGATTTCTGTACAAATTCAGGTTCAAATGCAAACTGAAATGGATGGATAGCCCCAACACTCTTTCCCTGCCTCTAGAAGAGCCAAAATAAAACTACACAAATACACAGAAAGTCCGTATTTAGGGAAAAAAGAAAAAAAAAAAAAAAAAACAAAACCAAAAAAACGAAACACTTTGCCAAATCTGTAGGTGATATAACACTAAATACTATACTTTAGAACTTTCCATTGGTTGGCTGTGGCATGAAGTGCATCATTATTATTTTTACTCTACGTCTTCTCATCATTCTGCTATAGATATCAGACAGGCAATCTCAAGAATTGTCTTGACCTGGACTAATCTTAGGGGGTGTCCACATGCTCAGGTAGAGCAATTTGCTATTACCTATACTGTCCTATTTACTACTGTAAATAACAATCAGTAGACACTGGCAATATGGTATCCAGTGAATACCCACCCACTGGACAGAGTGATCTCAGGAAACAGTTTTTCACATCCCTGTACCTTGCTTTGCTGCCCCTTCTCAACCATATTCCTCATCAAGAGTTTCCTAGCTCAGTGTATACAAACACCACTGATATTGAAAAACTACAGTAATTTAGTGGCTGAAGATAAGATTTCTTCTCTTAGAATTTTCCTCAAAATCCCTGAGTATGGAATTTATTCTCAGAGAGTTTCTTTTCCATTGTAACTCTTTCTTGCATGTTTATCCATGAAGATTAAATAGATTCTGTAATGCAAGTAGTTGAGCAGGTGCTAAATTTATCCTGAAACTGAGGCCAAAATATGGCAAGATACATTTTCCCTTAGGAGAAGGAAAAATCAGGCTGATTCCCACCTTTATCAGCCCAGTTTGCTCTTTGCTGGACTCAATACCAAACATGTCTTTATTGTTTCTCTGGAAATTAATTAAGATTCTTTTACATTCTAAATTTCAAATAAATATTTTTCAGCAAAGGTACTGAAGTAATTGTGGATCGTTCACTTACCTATTGAAGTTATATCAAATCCAAGCAATTTGCACAGCATTTCAGATATCCATGTTAGGAATCCATCGCCATGTGGAAAGGACATGAAAGGAAAGTAAGAAAAAAGAAAACAGTAAGCTATCCTGCTCCATTTCCCAAATGAAAAAAGCATTAAAACAAACCTATAAATAGCAATCAGTGTTACTCTCTGCCATGAACATGGAATATATTCATTTAAGCAGGTACCTGCTAATGCTGTTTTTTTTTCCTGTTACCATTCATTACAGCAAGTGGGTTGTTAAAGTAGCTGTTAAAAGAAAATGTTGACTGGTACTTACATTACACATAAACAAAAATCGAACGATCCTGTTATGCTTGATAGCAGGCTACAGTCAAACAGTTTCACAGCATTTTTGTAAATGACTTGAATGCACTCTTTATCTGAATATCAGCAGGCAGAAGGCCAAGATGGAAATTATGGAATGAGAAGGAAATTGAACAATTCAGATATGTTTATGGAAAGCTCACAAATCAGGGCATCTCATTTGGCACCAAATAAAGCTGTTATTCATGATGTGCAGCTACAAAAAAGAAAGCTGTTCTCTGCTGTACAGCAGAGCCACAGTAATACAAGCTAAATGAAATTGTTTCTCAGTAGAAAAAAATAAAGTTCGACATTCTTGGGGTGTCCTGTGCAGGGCCAGGAGTTGGACTTGATGGGTCCCTTCCAACTCAGCATATTCTGTGATTCTGTGATTGTGATAAAAATATGGCAATAACCACTGGACCATAAGCATGATCATGAGCACCTGTGACTGCTGTGTCAGCTGAAATCCAAGCAAGAAATTTTACTGGCACACCTTTTCCTTCAACAACATTTCTTAGATACAGTGTGATGATCCCAAACAGCAAACTTCACCTCTGAGTCATCATTTTCTATGCATGCATAAATACATGAGCTCCACATCACACCTGGAAGACACTGATTTGCAAAGACCAACTCTTCATGGGAACTTCTAAGATCATTTTCTGGGCTACTTGGAAGCCACAATGACTACACCAGTCCCCATAGTTGGATTCTGGTGCATCCCAAGGTGTAGTCTGCTCTTTAAATTTGTCTAATTAGACTTCATCTTGTAGATCAACATGCTACATCATACTAAAAAGCCATTTTATACATTTTATATGAATTGTCATTAGAACCTTCAGATTTTGAATGAACTTTGGTACATATCAAACAGATGACTTCACCAGCCTATATATGGAAGAAAAAGCACCTGCTTTGTTGTCTTTCTTCCTATAGCAAGTGCTTTTTAAAATACATCAAAATCAGCATCGACTAAGCTTTTCTTATTGATTCACGCAAGTCAAAATTTATTCACAAGACTGGAGGAACAAATACTCAAATACTGTCAGGAGAAAAGGAAGACTGAGTTTATTCTGCATTAAAGATGGACCTAAAACAACACCTGTGATAAAAGGTTACTTCACTTCTTGAAGATCCCTTTTGCTTGAGAGTGTTTTAGCTCCTTTGCAGCTTATGTATTTCAAACACCCAGCCTACCCAGAGGCCTCTAAGCTGAGATGTGTGGTGATCTCTTTAGATGTGTCATACAGATAGAGCCTGCTTCAATTCATTTAATTGGGGAGATCAAGGGAGAGCCCTTGTATTCATATTGTTCCATTGTTTGTGTGCAGTTCAGTCATGAACAATACAAACAAAAGCCATTATTAAGTGAAATGCGCTTTGCTCTTCCATGCCTAATAATGTGCCAAATATGAGCCCACAACCTTGAAGCTGAGAGGTCAACTTCTGGAAGCATCAGGAAGAGAGAATTTCCTTCAGTAATCTCATCATTCAGGGATAGTACCAAGGTAGGGATGGGGAAATGTTATATGCTATTGGTTTTATTAATTGTGGGCTTTTCTAACCTATTCTAATGTATGCCCATCACGATTCATCACTGTATATTCTCATGTGTTTTACAAAAAGCAAAGAATCACTATGAGCATGCTGATGCTCAGAAAACAATTTGACTAAGCTTCCTTTTCTTAAAAATAAAATAAACAGGCCAAAGAAACAAAACATGTTCTCATAACCTCCCACTTCTTTTAAAAACGTGAAGATAAAAAGACAACAAATGACATAAATTGGAAAACACTGTTGTTACAAAACAACAAAAAACCCCCAACACTTTAATACGAAAACACTTATCTCCCACAGAAAGTTTTAACATTCTGTGTCTCCCAGGGTTTGAGTGATATTTCTAATTATTCTTTCTATGAATTCCTGTGACAGGCTAAAAAGAATAAAATAAATCAACCTTTTCCCTAGAATCCTTTAGCAGTATTTTTTTCTCTCTCTTCCCACAGTGGTTACAAATACCAAGAAAAGCACGATATTTTGTGGCCTTTTGATTTCTTTGGCAGCCACAGACCACCAGCTCCTTGGTTTGTGTAAAAAGCCATAGCTCAGCTGAAGTCAGTGGTGAGGCTCAGCTTCCCTCGAGTCATGTACATGACATTGGAAATGTCTGTTATGGAAATTATTCTGCCTATCACAGCCCAGATATTCAGAAAGCTGTTACTGCTTTCCTGAGGACTAGAAGATACATGAAACCACCTTCTTGCTGGCTACTGTGTACACATTCAAAGTGCAAGAAAGGGCATTCATTGCCAAAGAACACTGCATTTGTACATCCATTTCTCTGATACCCTGTATAATAACTCAGTGAGGATTAAGTAGCAGTAAGAGATGCACAGAGAAACCAATGGTGCTGTCATTGTTTCCCAGGCAAAAATTACATTATCTTTTCTAGTTTTTCACAGAAAATTACTGACTTAAACATTTTTGCAAGTCTATCTGCTTTCAAGGGGGTCATTCAGAGGTCTCTAATGTTCTCTTTCATATTGTCATGACAGTTGACCGAAACCTTGATCTTTGACCTGGGCAGAAATTAACCCTCCACATTCCACCCTCCAAACTGAGACATTAATATTACTCATAATGGGAGGTTATTAAAATCTTAAAAGTTCAGTGGAGCATTTCAAGGACACTGGAATTAGATCTCAGCAAATACCTATGGATTTATTGCACAACGCAAACCATTTGATTTGTTTGTATATATGTTCTAACGCTACAGTTCAGCCAACCTTTGCTGGCTGGAAAACAGCCACTTGACTTATTTTACTTGATCTGTGAAAGAGGGAACATCCTTGATATGCACATATGCAGCTATACATTACTCCTCTCACCCATTTCCACCCTTGCCTTTGGAAGGAATATTATTTGTTAAGCAAATTTAAAATACAGCACTGAGAGATATGTGGTGCCCCAAATGCTATGCCAGGCATAGAGATACATGGAAAAAAGGCACAATTGAGGTTCCTAATTCACTAGATTATCTCAAACTTAATGCATCACTTTCTGTACCTTATACACTCAAGCCTTTAATTTTTGGAAAAGTCCTTTCGCTAGCCTAGTTTTTCTATTTCACTCAACTGAAATTCCCTGGTTGGTCCATGATAACAAGTCTACCTATGTATTTTCCATGACTAAAAAGATTATCAGGAACAAGAGGAATCACACTAACAGAGTGAAATGAGATCTGAGCAAGAAAAAAAAAAAAAAAGAAAAGAAGCTAACGTGAAACTAAAATAAAAATTATCATGGAAAGAGAAAATGGGGTAAAGGAATTGGGATCCTCTAGAATTTAAAGCTACGAGACCAGAAGGATCAGTAAATATACTTATGGAGGGAACAAGCAAAACTTGTTGCAATGATTATTGTGAGGTCCTGTTATTCTGCAATCTTAACCAAAAGTGGAGCAATAAGCTGCAATAAACCACACCAAATTACCACTTTTGACTGCTACTTGCTGAAATGGGGTTTGATGCAGGACCCCATCTCCCACTGAGAAAATTTGTACTCCCTTACAGAACTTGGAGATCTGGAAATGCAGCTGGTGCAATACAAGGAGTTTATGACTGCTGTTATTTTTGTTGACTGCTCAGCTTGTCTGAAGATGCTGACAAAATTCATAGTCAGATTCCTTTTAAAGTATCTAAGTATGAGATAAATGATATTGCACACCAGTGCAACATAAAGAGCACCATAAATGTTTTGATTCTTTCCTTCCTTCCTTTCTCATATACTTAAGAGTTTTCGTAAGAAAATTAAAACATGTGCATATTTCTTTTAAACCTGTTACTCTACATTCAGCTGTGATACGGATGCTATGCTAGCACCCTTCACAGCTAACTCCTCATTAATGCATTTGTAATATACATTTATGCCATGCTTTTACATTCTGTATCTATGTGAAATCCCAGCTCTCACCTCCCTGCCATAGGCTGCTAGTCTGCAACAGAGCTGTTTCCAAAATATCAAACTTTGCAAAAGATGGAAACTCTCAGAACAGAAATGTGCTCAATATATCCACCATTATTCTCCATAACCTTGCCAGAATATTCTGGTTTAACAGCTGCACCAGGGCTAAAGAAGAAAGCAGTGTCTCTGCACTGGCTGCTGCCATTTTCCTTCCAGAGGTGCCAGGGCACAGTGGAGCAAAGAGCAGCTCCTAAAGAAGAGCATAAACCCAGGGGCAGCTGGCAGCTACTGAAACTCTGTTGTGGCACTGAACATCACCAGGGGTTCCAGTCAAATGTGCAGAGTAAACAAGACAAAATATTAACTATTAACAATTGCTGCAGGGGTAGTCACAAAATTTCAAACACAATACTAGGTTTACCATGTCAGTCTTAACTAGTTCATCATGTATTAAGTTGGAAAAACAAGGGTAAAAGAGTACTAAGATATGCTAAACCATTATGGAGGCCATAATTCCAAGCAGAAATAATCTTAGTTTCTGTGACTGACTCTGGGATCATTTACTTTGGTAAAAGTAAATTAGAAAATTTGAAAGAAAACAGCATTACAAGTGGGAGCACACTTTTTTCATTAAACTACTTTATGACTTAACTGAGGATTTTTTAAATACTTTCTTCTTGGACCAGACATTCACATTTAGGACAACAGAATACTCATACCTGCCTAATTAAAAATGACATATACCTAGCAGCAGTGAAGGTTACCAGAGGTACATTTTGATATTTAATTGTAACCTTTATTAACACAAATAGATTTTGGCCAAGTAGTCAATGACTGTATTGAGTGGATTCTACGTTAATCTCCGTTCTGGTGATTAAGTGTCACCATTGTGATTGAGTCAGACAAAGCTGGAAAATCTTCCTCCAGTAGTTGCCTGCTGCCACCATCAGTTCCTCATCACACCAGGACCAGAAGAACAATTCAGGTTTCAGTCTCCTTTTCTACCCATCACAAAGAATGACAAAAATCTTTGGGACACTGGCAAGTCTGCTATAACAGAAGCCCAAGTGGGAGGCAACTGAAGTTGCATGTGAAATAATATGATACAAAATAATTTTAAAAGATCAGGACTATCCAAATAGTTTTTGAAGATATCGTACAATGTAGCAGATGTGATAGGACTCAAATGTGATCATGAGAGTTCACTTACTTAGTATCTGTCAGAATGTTTGCTGCATTTCTGTTAAAGCTGTACCTACAGATGATCTAAATATATTATCCTGCGGTAATTCATGTTTAGAAAATTATGTGTATAAACACACACTTGCACATATATTTCAGCTCTGTTACCATTTCTTCATTACAGAGACAATAAAAACACTTTCATTTTCAAAGACTGAGACACACGAATGACACGACTGAGAAGCAAGTCCTGCGGAAATGCAGACCAGCTGAGAATACAAGAGCACCCTCCCAAAGCACCTGGAAATCTTGTCCCTTCAACAAGCAAATATTCCAGGTTCAAGATCTTTGTCTGTACTCCCCGGGCATTCACTAACCTGAGGGCTGAGTGCATTTAGGACTAATTGGAGCTCCAAGTTAGGATCACTGCATAAGTGATACTGTGGCTTGCTAATACTTAAATAAACAGATAAATAAACAGCAATTTGGAAACACTAAGATATCTTAAAAATCAGAAAATACAAAATATAGGTTATAAATAGGAATAAAATTTTAAAAAATGGTATCAGTAATAAAATAATACTTTATTTATTAAAATGAACTTCTAGTGTTAGGTTATTACCAGTTTATTGTCACATAGCTGACATTATTCTCCTTAATAAAGCCTTTTTTTTACTACCTTCAGGGAAAATAATATACAGTAGCCCTTTACTTCTCTTCGCTAGAACTTGGAGGGCATATAAACCACATCCAGGAACATACCCCAGCTTTATTGTTCTTTGTTCTACGAACTGTGTGTGTCCTCAAAATGTCATCAGCGATAAACTGTAAAAGGCATCACATCAAGTCATTAAAAGACATTCCCTAAGGCAAGAGGCCACAAACTGAAATTGCCCACTACCTTATTTACACATTTGGCCCACCTAGGTATGGCAGCTCTGCAGGCTTTTTATTAAATACATATTTCCATACATTACAAGCATATTTAATTCCTGGCCAGTGGAGAACAATGGAGGAAATGATGTTTATTTAATCACTGGGTTAGATTTTGCAGTGCTGAGTGATCACCCTCGGAATATGATCAGCAGGCAGCTCCTGCCGAGGCCCCAGGGGCAGTCACCTGTCACTTGTGGCAGCCAGGAGGGAGTGACAGCAGCCCGGGCTCGGACGCACCTGCCTTGGCCAGTTCTCCTCTCTCCCAAAGAGATTGCGTGCTACCTGCCGAGAACTCAAAGCAGCACAAGGCAGGCAATCAAACAAAATCACCCCCTAACCACAAAGAACCTGGGAAACAAAGGGCAGCTTCTACCCAATAACCTGAAATCTGTGCTGGCTTTCTCCAGAGTAAACTAGGGTAAGATCTGTCAGAAACATCAGAGCTACAGAAGGCTGCAAAAACCGCTGCTTTTTTTGAGAAGGGAAAAAAACTGCACAATACTTGAAAGGAAACAATACAATCACAAGTCCTCTATTTTTAAATGAGTTTGGTTGCTGGTTTTTTTTTTTTTTTTAGACTATTTTTATATCTCAAAACCAACTGTAAAGGTTCCAAGCAGCTTCAGGTTACCAAATCAATTGACAGGTGATCATGGAGTAGGTGAAGTTTTCAATGTTAAGGCAATGTGCTGGAGTTCCAGGTATGGGAATATCACATGGCACTGTTATGTCCTACCACAACCCTATATAGAAAAGCCAGTGCAGTCTCAGGGCCCAACACAAGCTCTGGTCCTAAGCAAGTAATAGCTCTAATTTTGATACCTCAAATGCACACACAAACATTCCACAGGAGGATGTACTTGCTACTGAAAACTCCATCAATATGAGAACCGATGTTGCTTGATAAAGCACTGGTGTTGCTATTTAGATTTATATTATACTTTTTTTTATTTTTCTGAAGCCTCTGGATATTAATCACCAAATTATCACATGTTTTGAACCTCAGTGTTGAAAATTACTTCTATGCTTCCAAAGACAACTAGTCTTACTATATCATGCCTTTCTTTCACTGTTTCTTTCATTGTTTTTTTTGGGGGGTTTTGAGTTTCTTTTTTTTAAATGTCTAAACTTAACCAATCCACTTCGTGTCTATGTTTAACTAGTCCACCACAACTTGGCCAAAAATGAAAAAATGCAGATTAAGTATAGATCACGACACAGGGATGACATGTGGAAGGTGATCTCCGCAGAGATTTCAGTAGCAAGACCATCTGCCATAATTCCTTTCATCAGTGCAGGTAAACCTATTGATATACATCAGCTGATGTCCTAATCCAAGAAACCTACTTTTTGAGTCCAATGAAAGGAAGGAAAGGTTGACTGACAGATTCTCTAAAAGAGAAATATCTTACTCTTTTTTTTCCTATCATCTTTTCCTAAGAAGTTCCAAGGCACAGGTTTGGGATAATGTTACCGACACATTAAATCCATCAAAAAGAAGAAATAATCACAAGAATTACATTTAAATGCATGAGAGCTGCATTTAAAAATGTTCCTCAAATGAAACAGGTCAATGGAATGGGATAGCCAACAACAACACAAAACAAAACATTCAGAAAGAGGAGCATTTCTGATTATTCCAGTCTCAATTCATTTGTGTCGTTTATCTACTAAACAAAGCTTAGAGACCCTAGTGCTGGAAAACTTATAATCCTTATTGATAGAATATTTCTCTGATCTAAAAAATATCATTATTGTCATTTTACAAAATGAAGAAGAACAAAATACCAATACTGCCCCTGGTCACAGTTTAAATGTGGATCATTAGTCCTACTGCAACGTTCCTTTAACCAAAATTAATAATTAGATCACACATAAATGAACACGTGTCAGTTACACAGACTTTTCAATTTGCCTGTTTTTCTGGTAGGTTTTTTCACCTTAGGAAAGTTACACTTTGTGGTATGACTAAGTCAGTATCTTTTAGGGTCTCTATCTGAAGGGTTTTCAAATCCAAAAGGTTTCCTTTAGGAACATTTCCCTGAGGAACAGTTGTGAAAATATGCACGTGCCATGAGTGCTTTCAACATATTTTTTCTTTCCATTGATATTTTGTGACAATTTTTTTCATCATTACATGCAAGGTAAGAGAAGAAGGGCAAAGTGTCTGTCAAACTTTCCCCTCACAACCACCCAAAGAGATACCTCTTGCCCCAGTTAGCAGCCAGACACAGCATGATATCTGCAGCTTCCAGAGAAAGATTAGGCTTAGAAATTCTGGAGAGATCTGTCAGGTCCTGTTTTGCTGGAGGATGATTCTTAAGTAAAACCATCAGAAATAACCTGCTTTAGGGGATAAAATTCCCTGTTTCCTAACCTAACCCTGCAAAAGCAAGTGATAAAGACTTTGTTGACTTCAGAGGAGTCAAAGTTTGAGAATATGAAGTGCTTTCTGCAAAACCTTCCAAGTGATGTCATCCAAAATGAGAGAAGGGAGATAGGAGTAAAAGGCACCCTGTGTCAGGCCTTTAATAATACAAAAAGCAGAGTATGGCACGCCTAGATAGAGAACAGAGACATTTCCTCATGATCACCATCACAGAAATCGAAATTAAGCATGCCAATGTGACATTGGAGAAAACACTATTTATGCCTAAAGCAAAAGAAAAACTGTTGAGGAGTGTTTTATTCAGGTGAAAATATGGTTTATTTAATCCTGCCAAGGTCACTAACGCACAGACTCTGCTAATGCTGAGCTGCTGCCACGAAAGTTAAAGCTGCCCAAGGGCTTCCGCTACTTACACAATTGCTAGAAGATTTCAAAGAAATATGAAGAAAAATATGAGTGGAACATGACAGCCTGTACTGTTCACTACTCTTCTACAGATTTCTCCTTTCTCCTTTAGGATATGCACAGCATGTGGTATCGTCCCTGATGCGTTTCCATGAATGTGCCCTAATATCCTGGAGGGAAATGAAAGAGCCCTATCATGCTGCTTTTTCATTTAAATTAGAGAAAATTCTGTATCTTGAATGATCAGAATAGTGTCCTTAATATGTAGAGCAATGAACTGGCTGCCAGTGAAGGCAGGATTCCTGATTTCATGGACCAATGGTCTAATCTACTAAGGCAAATTCTTCTTCCTACATATGACAACTGTGAGCTTTAGCCATAACATTCAAAACAATGAGATCATGAAAATTCATTTTTGAGGGACAGATGGATGATATCCATTATTAATGGAGCCCCAAACAGAACCTTTCCCTAAACAATGCATGTAGAGCCTTTATCAAGATCTGCCAGGCAAAAAAATCTTGACACAATAAAAACGATAATAAAAAAGTTCAGTTTTACAAGGATAGATATTACAGGTAAATGCATGTAATATTGCAGTACACTTATTGACAACAATTCAATGAGCAGTTACCTCGTGACATTCAATAGCTTCACTTAATTAAACTCCCACGACTGTAACTCTCTTTTCATTTATTACACTAAAAAAATTGTGGTGATGGAAGAGAGAGGTCCTTTCCTTTGCATTTCATACTGTCAAAACAAAATGACACCTTAAAAAGCCAAGAAGGTGTGCTCACCTCAGCACAGACACCTGAACAAAATAATTATCTTCCAGAAGCCCAGTTATAACCAGGGGGAAAAGAGCCAGGCTGGGAGAGGCTGGGTGAAGGCCAAGAGTTGGATCTCTTCAACATATGGTACTTCATTCCAGGGCAACACAAAACACTTAAAAGCAGAGGAAAGACAAACACTCTGCCCCCCAGTCAAATTGACTGTGTTCATGTATCCCATGGGACTAAGAACAGTACCAGATTACTCCTACAGAGTGAAGGGCTCTCAGCTTGGGCATAGCAGTGTAATTTTTCTGGATGCATTATGTGAAAATGAGTGACTTCTGATCTCTGTCTCATCTTCCTGCAGTCTTGAAATGATAACAAACAACCTGATAGATTTATGAGCTCTGTCCTCAAGCTGAGACAAATGGCAATGATTCTGTCTCTCAAGAAAATAACAATCAGTATTCCTGGTTTTCCTCCTTTCCAGGTATCTAGACTACATGAAGAGATAAAATATTGACAGAAAAAAACCAGGAAATTTTTGTAAGGTAACCTTAACTTCCTAAGACTTTGAAGGTGCTTTTGCTTGTTATAGATGAATGGTCCAGGTGTGTAGGATTAATTCCTCACCTCAAAATGCACCAAATTCAGCAAGCCCAGGCCAAGAATAGACAATTCTTAGGCAATATGGTAACTGATTACAAAATAAATAAATAAATAGGTCAAGGACATTAGTATTTTGCTACTAAAACAAGCAAGACTCTTTTCAAAGCCCAAAGTATGAAAGTGTCATACATGGAGTTACATGAATAATTGTTTGTTGTCCAGACAAGTGCTGTCCTTTCTCCTTTGTCTGCCCATTCCCATTCTCAGTTCCCCCAGCATTTCATCTCCTCCTCCACCCATCTGACCTATGATAATCTTACTGATAAATTCCAAAACGCCAATGTATAGGTGTTAATGTCTTTGAAATAGTGGCCCTTGCCAGTCAAACGTGGATAGTCCTGATAACTCCAAGTGACAAGTAGACCCATTCTGTAATGGTTCTACAATATACCAAAGATACAGACAGAGAATTGGTACTTCCTTTTAAGTAAGAAGGAGAGAAATGGTTTAAAACAGCCATTCCTTCATTCCTTTCTCGCAACCAGCTCAGCCATGTAATGGGAATTATTACCCAGTTCACATCAGTGATACAGCAAGGGTACTTTTCTTTTTCAAAGAATCTTTCTCCATCTCTTATTCGTTCTTCCTGCCTCCCACATTTGTCTCAAAACCATGAAGTACAGGATTTTGTTCTGAGTCAGAGCTGACTTCAAGTTAAGACAAAATTGTCAGGAATAAAGAACATTTCCAATGACTGAATCTTGAAAAGTCAGGTTTGTTCAAGTGGCTACAACTGTTCTGCTTCTTCTATCTACCCTCATTACTGAAAGAAAGTCTGGCCCCAGTTCTGACTCTTCCCTTTCCTGTTGCAAAAGGAGCTTCGTATCAGTCAAGTCTCAACATCTCCTTCCCTGCTTGGCAAAATTTTCTTTTCATTTTCCTTATGTGACACCAGACTGGAGGAATCTCTGTTCTAGGGTATGATCTGCAGGAAAACAGGCCCAGTAGGTCAGCCCCAGGTTGAAAACCAAGTGTCCCTTTAGCTACAACTGCAGGTGGCAATAATTGGCAAGTTATATTTGGACACACAGTGCACTTAACACATGACCGGAACCCTCCATTATACACAAGATTACTAAAAGCAATGTGCTCAGACACATCAAAGCCTCTTCACTTGCAGTAACAACTTTTAAAGTTAATCCCTTGTTTCTCCTTTGTTGGTGACCAACAGCAAAATGTGGCAGAATTTGCCTCAGCAGTAACGCATTAGTTTTCCTTCTGTAAAAAGACAGAGGTAGGTGGCACTTGGCCAAGATATTTATGATCTCCCACATGTGCAAGTTGTCCCAGACTCAGCAACCACCTCTCTGCTCTAAGGCTGGGGACAGAGCTGAGCTAACACAATGTAGGAATTGCCAGCCGGGCACATGCCAAGGATCTTTCCAACTGCTTCGAATTTTAGCTTGTAATTTTTCCCCAATCCAAACTTAGCATGGCAAAGAAGTCCTTGATAGAGACTATGTGGAGATCACATTTCAGATTTCAATCACAGATATTTTTGCCACAGCAGAATAATTTCATATATACATATATATATATATATATATATATACACACAATTATCAGAATGGCTGTGATTTTAATTCAGCAATCAGAAACTTGGATGTGTTGAAAACACAGCTCGTACTGTCACTTTGTTTCTCCTTTGACAGCTACATGCCACCTTAGTCCTTGTCATGTCCCTGTTTTTAAGACCGGTAGTACAACAGGAGTAGATCTGTAGAATAAAAGGCTTGGCACCAAGAATGTAATGTCCACACCATTCATGATTTTGGTAGAGCCATTTTAGACCAGACCTCGGCCACTACCAAACTGAATGCTCACAGGCTGCTGGAACACAGTGGAGTTTGCTCTGAAACACACACTTGGATTTAGTTCCTCCTGAAAGGAGCAAATCTCCCATGGCCCAACATCCCTCTTTAACAGGAGTCAGAGGACAGTAATGGGATAATCACAACATTCACTTCTGAAGAACAGCATTTCTGATCTACACTAAAATGCTGAAGTAGAAGCATCCTTTAATTTCTCTTAAGTTGTTGCCTTAGGTGATAGGCTGACTTTCTGCACCTGTCTCAGAATAAAACCAACCAGGTGAGATGTATGAAGAGCAGCTCTCTACCACCACTTACATGGCAAGACTGTGTTCAGATAAAAAAAAACCAACAACAAAAAAACCCAACCCCTCCGCCCAAAAACAAACAAAAAACCCAACAAAACAAAACAAAAAACCCCCACAAAACACAAAAATCACAAAAACAACAACAAAAAAACACCAAACCCCCCCCACAAAACAAACAAACAAAACAACATTATAAAAGAGCAAATAAATCAGTAAACAAAAAAAAAGTAGGAAATGAACTAATTCAAAATAAAAAGGAATAATGATCCTATAACTTTTGAGAAGACCAGAAGGAAGCAATTACTTCATTGCTTTCAAGGACAGAACTCCACTGACCATTCAGACAGGACTGAATTTGGTTCACGTACATTAATAAAGCGTTTCATATTTCTGAATATTTTAATTCTGAGCCTGTCCTCCACAGTGAACAGTAGAGGACAGCAATCACATCACTTTCCAGTGTAGCCTCATGGCTAGCACATGACCAGCACAGTCAGACCAGCTGTGGATCTTGGCAAATAAAGTCCCTTCCAAAAATTCAAAGGTGAAATGAAAAAAAATCAGATATCTTAATACCTACAGAAGTTGTAGATCTCAACGTTTAGGTTGCCTTAAAAAACACATTTGAGGAAAGGAATTTAAATATAAACAAATAACAACTGCTATAACCTTAACTGGAAATACTTTACTGGAAAAAGCTGTCATCATTACAACACTCACAACTCCAGCTGCACTTACAAGGCCACAGCTTCAAAATCTTGGCTACCATTCTACTGTTACTTGGAAAAAGTGCAAAGTGTTAAACAAGAGGCCAGGCAATGGGGCTTGGAGAGTGGGACACTGTCTAACCAGAGCATTACACGGCTGAAAGTGAAGCAATCCTATTTCCCATGCTTTGCATGTTATTACTCTTCCCCTGCAGGTCACCACTCAATGCACCACTGCTTCCATTAGAAATAGCTGCTTCCACTTCGTAGAAATATTCATGTTATTGCACATTTTAAAGAAGTTTAAACCGTACGATTCCATGCTGTATCACTGCTAAAATGTACAGGACAATTCAGGTCCCAAAAAAA